>CABFOV010001386.1:0-12371 GCA_902141375.1 Timema poppense
ACACTACATATATATATATATATATATATATACATTTTGGAATTGTAATAATTTTAAGTTGTGACGAAGCTATAACCACAGTAACTCTATATTTTGGTCTGGGACAGTAATGTTTTATATTAAGAAATAATATTTAATATATCCAGTAACATTTATCTAACCAACACATAATACTTTAATGATTTTTAAAAATAATCCTAATCTCGGCTTTCCTCATATCATCTTTTAATACATAGCAACATTTTATAAGGTTCAGGATTTTCCTTAAAAATATACATATTATGAAATGTTGTGTAAAACCAAATTATTTAATTATATTTAAGGCAGAATACCATAATTTAAATATATTAATAATCTCTCATATCAATATTTTAAAGATACGGTTAAATAACATTTTATAGGACTTTTTTTTTTTAGCGTAAGAGAAGATATAAACCTTAAATAACAATAAATAATTTAATAAAACAATCTTAATTTAAACATTTTTGAAATGATCAACTGAATTACCTTTTTTAAATGATAATTTAATATTATAATAATAATCTGACTTTATGTCTTATAGCTGTATTCATTAATGGTAGATATAATTTTTTGTCCAAAAAAGATTTTAAAATATGTTTTTTCATTAAATGACACATGGCATGAAACTAACGTTAAAGTGTCAATAAGCCAACCTCTTTGCTGTGCAGAAAATTAAATTTATGAAACTGTGACAAAATGATCGGAGATACAGTAAATGATGTTCTTAAAACAATTAATACAGTTATTAAATTTAAAAAATTGCAATAGTTATTACTATTCAACCAAGATCTGCCAAAAACCTTCTTTCAATATGAATATCTAGTACTTCCTTCCATAAACACTCCCAGTGGACAATCGATGTGTTATCTGCTTTTAATTACATTGAAGGAGTATGGACGAGGAAGTTAATAATTAGGCAAAATGTACCTTAACATGAGTGGAGAAATATTGGGAAATGGTTGGTTTAGGGAGAAAAACTCAAATTACATAATCTCTAATTTGAAAAAAGAGACCTGTACATGGAAAACAAACCTGGGACTTTTGTCTTAGTACGCCGATACCCTTACCACTTATCTATACAGGGGTCGTCCCGTATGAGATTTGAACTCTTGCCTCTCCACTCTTAGCCAACTCTTCTGGACGAAATTAATTTTTATGCTACGTTTCTTCCAATGAAAGTAGCAAACATAACTGAGTCGAATAGTTATTAATTATAAAATTTATATTTATAACAAATATAGTACAATTACGCTTCGAAAAATTCACCCTTCTTCTGTGTTACAATTTTTTTTAAATGTGACTAATTAATAGATTTTAAATAAATTAAATTAAATATTTTTTTTTGCAACTTTTCTCCTAACTCCTGAGAAATTTTACTCATTTTCCCTGGATTATTATCACAAAATTGTGTATTTATTATGTTGATTAAGATCTTCCTATTTCAATATAAAATTTTCTTCAATTCGCAAACAATGTCAAATTCGAATTTCAACATTAAAGAGTTTTGACATACGAGTACACAATCTATATTTATGAAACCAGATTAAACAAATAAAATCAACTCTTTGCATTAAAATATCTTACTGAGCCAATTTTGTCCCGTAACTTTAGCTGAACAAGTCAAAAATTGTTTAAGTGACTGCGCCTAGGTTATAGACCTTGGTAAATTTAAGCTCTTTGTTCAAATGGACGCGATAACAAAATGGTTTTCTCACAACCTTATCTCTGTCACCCACCTCGGTGATCACGTGGTATAACCCTCTACTCTCGTAATAGACCAGATTGTTGGTGAAGGGAGGGTCGAGGCTTGAACCCCAATCGGATGTGCCGAAGGTAGCTAATCATAAATGTTTTCATACGTCTCTATCCGTGCAGATTCGTGTACCTAATATATATTCTACCTACTTACCCACCCACCTTCTCTATTATTATTATTATTATTATCACCGCGTCTTACTACCCGTTCGGGTTATACGCACTTACGCTAATGGGTAATGGTAGGGTGATTGTGAGATAAAATGGAAGACTTACAGTTTAACGTGGAATCCGAACCACGGTGGAGGCCTGGCATTCCCCACATTCACAAGACATATTGTCAGAGGTGAAGGAAGGGTTTGGTAATCAGATAAATCTATGCCGGGACCGAGGATTGAACCCCGCCCGCCAGCATAGAAGTCTGACACCTTACCCCTAGACCGCCAGGTCACCTACCTTCTCTATTAATGTGAATACGAGTGGAACCCGAATATTCGAGTATGATGCACAAAATATAAATATAGGCCCTATCTATCTTAATTGTAACATAATGTGAAGGACTTTTGTACATGTCTATAAAAACCTAAGATATTCAGCTAATTCATCATTTCACTTAAGGTAAAGATACAAATTTCAATCTCACCTAAAATTGTCACGTCTCACCTTAACTTCATGACACATGGATTATTTGATAGAAAATATAGTCTTCACCAATTAGTTAATCAATGAAATTGTACTTTATTATTTAATAATAATTAATTCTTCAGCCCTGTGGAGTATATGAGAACATGACACAACCAAACTATTATGTGATAATACAACTATAATATAATCAATGAACTTAAATTAATTTTTATAACGCTATTTGACAGTACATATCAAATGTTTTAATATACAACTACTCTTTTGCTATTTACACCAAATAAAAATGGTAAATGTAACCTTCGTGTACCCTGTAAGGAAACAAGCGTACCTTGCGTTATTCAACCATGGCGTGGCGTATAAGATGGTGTCGTTCATAAATATAATGAAAATATGTTTCTTCTAAATCCTTCCATGTCCGAAATAATTATTTTGGTTTACATTATTCATTAGTGCGAGAGTATTTGTTAATATTTAACAAAGTATTATATCCAAATAGATTTAAAGTTTGCACATTCTAAAATATTTTATTTAATTAAAGTAGGCTAACCTAATTTTAAATCCCCCTTTTTTTAACTGGTAGTTTGCAGAGCTTAACATTCTGTTTTAGACAGCTCATCATCAGCAGAAAGAGTTAATTAAAAATATAATTATTTTAATTAATTTGTGTAGGTAGTCTCAAGGATATAGTTTTTATTACTCTATAAAATGTAGTATTTTGTAAATAAATGGAATTCTCTGAAGTTTTTATGCTATGAAGTACGCAAAAAAATAATTACACGCACAATACTATTGTTAAGTTGTAAATATATATTATTTGTGTGGTTTGAAAACTATACTATTAAATCTATACATGGTAGGACGAACGAATTGAAGATCTGTAAAAGAAGATTATTTATTGTATATTTTTGCTTAACAGTAGCATTGAAAGTAGTATAATAAAGTAGCATAAATATAGATGTTCAAAATCGCTCGTTTAAAAATTTGAAAAATATAAATACATATTCGTATTGGATTCTATGTTTATGTATTTTAAAATTGATTAATAAAGATATATTAAGTTAAATTCACTATATATTTGTATGACTAAGGCTTGTCCAATTCTTTTCCAATCATGTATTTATTTGAATCTAGACAATAAATATATTTATGATTATTTAAAAGGCTATACTAGACTATGTTTGTACAAAGCTATGATATATGAGTGGACACCCTCTATTTTTATAGTTTGGCATCCCAAATAATATACGAGTATATGTTCAATCAATTAGTCTGATACTAAGGGACAGTTTCATAGTCAAATTTAGTACGCCTCAAGTGCGGCGCTACACTAAATACAAGACGACACCTACCTAAACCAGAATGGAATGGAAAGGGCCGTTCTCGCATAGGAAACTGGCCCATTCCATTCTGGTTTAGGTAGGTGTCGTCTTGAACTTAGTGTAGCGCCGCACTTGAGGCGTACTAAATTTGACTATGAAACTGGCCCTAAGGTTACAACCTCAAATACGTACAGAAACGTTTATTGATTTTGTAATTCAATTATCACTAGCTGTAAATTGGTAGTGAGGTAAGACTAAAATACATTCTTGGAGATCTCTTGTTGCGATCCTTATGTTTTTTCTAAGTTAGGTTAAGCTCTGTACTTTATTTCAAATTTAATAAGGTGATATACTTTGGTTAATAATAGTAACTATTATGGTTATTGTTCTTCATAAAAAAAAGAGTAGTATGTAAATTACTAGGTACTAATTGATTATCATACGAGTCTATAAATGTGATGTGGGTTTCATAACTAGTAGAAAGAGTTTAGTAAAAGATCCGAGTTCTCCCAATGTCACTACTCATCAGTTCCACGTCCTGACTTATCTTCGATGCTATAACTTTAAGGACCGGTCTTATGACTCCTGGATAAATATTAATCTGGTGGATAAATATTAATCTGGTAGATAAATTTTTCTATTGGGTGGATAAGTTTAAAGTGCGTCTTATGACTGCCAGATAAAATTTATTTATCCCTCACATTTTTATCGGGAGTTTTAAGTAGCTGATAGCTTTTATATCGAAGTTAAAAAGTTTGTTGCCATAGTGACGCGTTGGTTTTAATGAGGTTTCACCTATTATAATCTGTTTTAGTTTAAAATCTTGTTTCACATGTTTAGTAAGCACAGGCCCGGGCTCTATCTGCATAAAGTTAGAACATTACTTTCACACTTATATATAAATTTACAGGCTATTTGTAGAGTTATATTTATATTAGAACAAATTATTTAAATGTGAGTACAATAAATGAAATTTTGTTAAAGTTGTACCCAACTATTGCCCACATTTGGCAGACACCGAAATTAGTACTTGCAAGACAACTTAACTTCTGCACCCACGTGACGCCATCTGTTTCCTCGCAATCGTTTAGCCGCCATTATTTAAAAAATGTTGAGCGTTCTCACCACTTGCTAGGTTGTAGCACTATCAGCAGAGCCTATATACAGGGACGCACCTGTAAAAACAGTGCCAACCTTGCGTGTTCCAAATAAAAATATCTTTATCCTACAGATAGCTATCTGGCAGATAAATTCAGTTCATAAGACGCGTAAAACATTAAAGTGGCTGATAACTTTTATCTGGTGGATAACTTTAACCTCCCAATAGCAATATTTATCCGGTAGTCATAAGACCGGCCCTAAATGGTTTGGAAAACACAGCCTCCCAGCGTTGCGTGGATATTGTCTAACTCAGACTTCCAAGATGGGTTGGGGAGTCCTCCTCTGTACTGAACAGGGACACAATCTGTAGGACATTCTCCCAATAAATCTATTTACTTTGGTAGCTGGGTAAATAGAGCACTTCGAAGTATTCCCTTAACAACTGGCGTATTTTCGGGCCCCCATATATTCTGAAAATGTCTATAAACTCTCTGCTATATAAAAAAAAAAGGGAGTGTTTCATATAAGTTACTGGTTTTGCCAATACTCTATGCTATGCTAATCGGCAAAACAATATATGTGTTTGAAAATATGACCTGTTACGCATACACAACTGCTGATTTAGAGCAATTAACATAATGAGCTTCCAGGCTTACGTTATATTTGTATGTTTTAGATTACCTAAGGCTGCAAGCCATGATAAAACCATTTTCCATAACAAGCCATTACAATATATTTCAGTATAATATTTACTAAACCGTACAAGGGATCAAATGAATCACGGCGTCAATTCTTTAAATAGAAAGTATTGCTAGTGACAGGAAGTCTTATGTTCATATTTCGGCTGTAGGGACTGAAGGTGACTTTCTAAATATGTTTTTTCTACCACGGTTTTTCTATGTCCGTACACTCTAGTGCTGGAAAATATTCCTGAAACTACTATCCTCCTCTTTACAATCTAGTTTGACCCTCTTTGGGTGAGTATTAATAGAGAAGGCGCGTTAAAAAACTGTAGGCAAGAATTGGGGTGTGCGATGTGGTTTCATGCCAGGTATAGGTTGAACGAACCATATATTTTCAACACAACAAGTGATAGAGAAATGCATGGCAGTAAGGAATAGTTTATCAATCAATCGTGGTATTTTCAGGTTGTTTAGGAGTGTTATTTGATTGTAGAGCAAACTCCAGTTCTATGGGAAGCACATCATCTCACTGCAAAGGACATGACCAAAAGCACTGCATAAATCTCTTGCAATGATGGATCACTGTTCCTAGAAGACAGAGTGGATCGAAGATATGATACCTAGGACTATCCTTTAGTGACTGGACCTTTATGAACCTTCACACATATATAAAATTGTAGCTCATCCAGTGAAGTATGTCACAACAAACCCATATTATTTACTCCCTCAGAATGGTTAAACTCAAATGGTAGTTGGGATTCTCTCTTCTGATCTGGGATAACTTCAAGTAGAGAGGCGTGATTTGTACACCAATTGTGGAGTTGGAATCCACCCCTATCCAGTGTTTGAATTAGATTTTGCTGTAACTGCTAGGCCTGTGAATATTATCATGTCCTGTCTGAAGGTCATCCATATACATATCCCTTCTGATAGCTTCTGACACTTCAGAATAATTAACTGATTCTGCATTAGCTAGCTATATTAGACATCTGGTTGCAAGAAAGGAAGCATATGATGTAACACATGGTACAATTGTTAACTGATAGTGTTCTAATGATGCCTCTGTTCTAAGTGCCATAATATGCGTTGTAAATTATAATCTCTTGGGTATATGCAAATTTGTCTGTACATCTTAATGATATCAGCAGTCATTGCATATGTATGGGTTTTGAAACTCAATACTATAGAATGTAAATCCTGTTGTAGGTTAGGACCAGCCATAAGGATATCATTTAATTACACTCCGCTTGATGATTTAGCAGAAGCATCAAAGACGACCCGTGTCTTTATGGTCGTGCTACTTTCCTTGTCGACAGCATGATGAGGTAAATAGAACGCTGGTTAAGTAGTAACATTGCACTCTGAACTTGAGTTGGAATGAGGTGCAGGCAACAGCCTCATGTGGCCTAAGCTCTGACACCCCTCCATAAAACTCGCATAATTTTCTCGAAGAACTTTGTCCTTGAAGAATTTCCTTTCCAGCTGTTGGAATCTGTTCTTGGCACCAATGATGGATTCACCCAATGAGGCGTGGTCTGTCCTTCGTGGCAAACGCACGACGAAACGTCCTGTTTCATCCCTTGATGTATTATCAATAAATTGCTGCTCCCAATATTTTTCCTCGTCGGTCCATGGAAAAGATACAAACTCTTCTTGTTCCCAGAACCATTGCAGCTGCTCACTTTGGCTAGGCTCATTTCTCAAGAAGAATCTGTAGAAGATGTCGGTTGCTTGCTTCCAGTACTCGTTGGCATTCTTCCAGCAAGAATCAAACAACATTGTGTTTTCTGTATTACAGGATGATTTTGATCACGTATTTGCCACCCACCCTTTAGTAGGTGCAGGAACAGTCCAGAACCTAATTGCATGTCTATATGACCAGGGATGTGAAACTGATCCTCTGATAGCTTAATGTCGTCAGATATACACCACTCACCAAGGTATAGACGTGTAGATGGCATAACACCTTTAATATAAGGAAGTACATAGCATGTTACATTAGCCGAGTACTCTGAAAACCTTGACATTAATCGTACTTCTATGCTCTGTGAAGGTGTAAACGCAATGTCATTGATTTCTGCAATTGGCAATGTAATGTGTGAATGAAAATGGAGGATATTTGCAAAACGTTATTTTACATACTTAGCTTGTGTTATAAAAATGGTTTCATGGTCTAAATAACAATAGTAAAATATTTTGAATTTAATGACAAAATGCAAACTTTTTTAAAAAGTTCTTATATTTTCAACACCATCATATAGTTCTGCCGCAACCTGTAATATTGAAAGGAGAAAATATGGCAGTATATAAAAGCGTGATTACGCCAACATTTTTATATGGATGTTAAGAGTGGGTTTGTCAGTAGAAACATAAGAGCAAAATTAATGTGGTTGGATTGATATAGTTAAGAAATGTATGTGGAAAAATTCATATGGAAAGAGTCAGTAATGAATGTGTGCTGAAGAATTGCGGTTTGAAAGGGAATCCGATAGGTCAATGTGAAAGAATTGTCTTACTTTGGTTTTGGCATGTTGAGAGGATTAGTATGGATAAAGTTACGAAGCAAATATATGAAAGTAGTGTGTAGATCAAAACTAAGGGGTGGGCCATGGATGACGTGGCTAAATAATGTAAATGAATGTGTGAAAAAGAGAAACATAAACAGTTTAGAGAATAAAAGAGCATGTATGACTTGGTGTATGGATGTTAAAGTGAAAGGAGTATGCAAGGATAGGGAAGTGTGGATAAAGTTAGTGAGGTTGGATTAAGTACGAAGTGTTTTTTGATTTATATTAAGGAAATCTTCTAAAACAAGATTTCTATATAATTATCCTGAGAATAAATTTTATCACCAGAAAATAATTTTGGAAAATTTATTTGAGTCTAAAATATTTTTAAAAACATTATCAATATAAAAATTCCACTACTACTTAAAACTTTATAAGTTAGGTAGTAAAACAACCATACATCAGCCTTATATCCATATGACTAAAGGAAAATGTTTTTAAAATCAGACTAATACGTATTTAGGATATATTATACTAGCTTTTCAAAATACACTAAATGTAGTTATAACAGTTAATAACAGGCCATTTTATGAACATATAAAAACACTAAACTAACTTAAACCAGATTATAAAAAGCTAATAAATGAAATTATACTTGCTTGTAAATAGCCATTAAATTAATCTATATTAGGTTATAAAAACTATTAAATAAATTTAGATAAGATTATCAAAAACTATTAAATGAACTTATATAATTTTTTAAATATACATTAAATGAACTTAAATTAGATTCTCAATAGTTATTAAACGAACCCATACAAAAATTCTAAAAATAGCTGAGTGTTTGTTTGCTGCAACTTTATACCATGTTCCGATGGTGTAAGTTGTTTATATATTATTATGAATCGTGACAACTGTATTTACTACCAATATTTGTGTGCACACGGACTAAGCGTCATTTTCGTTTATATTGGTTTGTCAGTGACGGGAAGGTTTGGGCTTGAATCATGACCGGGTGTAATGAGGGTGTTATCCCACTACACATCCACGCAAATTCGGATATATTTCCTTAAAATTCTACATGCCTTATCCTTTCCCCAATAGTTGAATTATATACGTACAACCTTGAAGGATAGTAAGACATGACTTAATATCGGTATTTATTTATAATGGATTCTCGCAGTATTGGGATTTTATGTAAGCGCATGGTGGAGCTCCGGATATTGATCAAGGATAACGAATATTTGAAGGCCTTCCCATTATCTTGATGTTGTTCTTTTCACATAACATGGGAAATCACCATATTAACAAATATGTTTTATGACAATTACGTACAAACCAATATTATTCACCCATAGTTTAGATCCCAGACAGTAAAATTATTTTCAAAATGCCATTAACTTTCAGATTAATAAAAATATATTTTTTAAAATACATTAAATTATAAATAAATGTTAAAAAAACCCACTAAATGACCTTTATCAAACAATATTTTTGCATATATTGATTGAGTTTAAGTGCACAAAATTTTGCTCTGTAAATAAATTCCCATTAAAGAAGCTAAAGAAATTAAAAATGTCTAGAAATAATTTTTTTGTTAATAATCAGTGCTCCTATCTATGTAAAGAAAGTTTCATTTCTCAAGGAAATAAGTCCAGAACACTGAACCTTGCTATTTTCAGGAAAGCTTGGCCTATACTTTGAATTTTACCTCTTAAAAATTGAGTGAATAGTCAGTGGCCATGCACACACTTTCTTTCCTGCGAGAAAGAATGGCACGGTGGAACGACACGAATAGCTTATACAAAAGAATGGCGTGTAATAAAAAAAACCTTCCTTGCCCACACATTACAAGAAGTCGCCACGGGTAATCCCACATGAGTGAACGTGACCTTTCATTACTAAGGGTAAAATTGTGTGTGTATGGACAAAAACTGTCATTTATAGTGTCATCTGGAATGGCGTATTGTCATGTATACATTTACAACATGATTATGTCATTATGTCGAGTTTATAGGGGTATATGCAGAATAAGATGGAAGTGACAAGGGGCATGAAGGACAGAAAAATAGAAATATTTATCTTTGCCGGTATTGTTATTTGAATGTTTCAATTAACAGAAACCGTAAACTACGTTTCTGGCAAAAGAAGTGGCTAGACAAAGGGAAAATCATTGTTAAGTCTTATGAGTTCCAACACCTTAGCTCATTTGTTACCGTGTCTGTCTATTTAGCTTAGAGTCCCGGGTTCGACTCCCAGCATGGCCGTAAAAATTATTATGGGTGAAAAGTGAGTTTCCCTTCTCACAATGATGAATAAATTTCCAGCGGCCTGGGTGTTCTATATATATATATAGATTTAAGTTATATTATAGGTCGTGTACTGATATGGTCAATTATCTCAGAAAATTCACGTTAAGATTCGGATGGATTACTACTATATAAGAACGATGAAGTTTTTTGTATTATATTAAACTTTTAAATTTAAAATTAACTAAATTAATGAAAAAAGTTACAAGTTTATATTTACTTTTCTACAATAAGACATAATTTCAATTCAATTGAATAAAACATGAAATACAAGAAAATAGTTTTGAAGTTATCATATTATTATAGAGATTAAAATAAGGTTCTATCATACTCGACGAATATTTATAATACAGTAATTTTAACAAAATTTAATATTTTTAAGTTAAATCATGTCTAAACTGTTGAAAAAGTTCAGTAGCTTCATGGTAGATTGCTCTGTCTTTGTAAGCACCTCTCCCTCTCCTCCGCAGCCCCTTTTTGGCATTCACTATCTTTCCATAATTTTTTTTTCTATAAACCCCGTTACTCCCTCCTGCGATCATCCAATTTATATCCTGTTCAGGTAAAACCCTTGACTTGGCAATAATTGTTTGTCACCCCCAATTCTTAGCTAATGAAAATGTTTTCTGTGATGATTTTGTATGATCTATGTCATCAGTTTTTTTTATAGAGTAGACTTGATTATATTTACCTTGTAAATAATTTGCAGAAACAATGTTCCCTTGATTAGATAAAACCTATTTGTATAACGTTGGTTATATAAGAAGAGAGAGGTGAAAAGGATTCCTATAAATATTTGTATTCGTGTTTTATAGACGAACAAGACCTTTTCCCACTTGTAGCAGAATTAATTTTGAAGATATTAAAATTCGGTGGCATATCCAGGAGTTTACTTAGGGCAGGGTGGGCATGTGTGTCATAGCTATTATTTCTATGCCCTGAAAATATTTATCAAATTATTTTAGTTTAAGACGTATTTTTTTAGATAAATTACACACAAACACACACACAAGTGTATATACAGGTTTTTATTAAAATATGTTTAGAAATTATGGATCTTGTTGTACACATTAGCACGAATAGAATGATTTTAATGATGCTACTTGACCTCTAGTTGGGCCGTTACGTCGGTAAACACCAATAATAATAATAATAACAATAAAAGTGTCTTAGAAATTATTGGTCCACAAACCTAGTCACATAAAGGTAAAGGCAATTTTGTATTTTAGTAATAAAAAATAAATGGTACTGTGCACCACACAGACTTCCTTTAGCTTTTATCTTGAAATATAAATTCATTCAAAACTCGTCAGGGTTTGTGAAATGAAATAATATACACGGTTACTTACTCTATTCAGGGATGGTTTAAGGGCCGTGAGAACCGGGTGGCTGCCCAGGGCACCAGCTTGAGGGGGCGCTAAAAACAGCTAGACTTGACCTAATGGTGCCTGGGAGGGATATGAAAATAATCCCCAAATCTAACAAATTCAAACCTAGCGTAACCTGGGCGTGATATGAAAATAGTCCCCAAATAAAACTTAGAAAGGGCGTGATGGTTAAGTTGCTAAGCTTAACAAACGTTCAATTTTTGATACTAACATGCAATTTTACACATTAGTATAATTTTCTGGTAAGTAAAATAGAATCTAGGGCCATTTTTAAAAAGTTATTTTACATTTGCCAGCTTGAAATAGTGGCGCCCTAAAACTTTTTTTTTTTGCAGTTATAACGTAAACCATTCATAATTTCAAAGTGTTTATTAAACTTATAATAAAAAATATAGGATGGCATTGCCTACAAAACAGGTTCTTATAGTTTTATTTGTTATCCTAACAGTTTTTGTACCATCTCGAAATGAAACATTTAGCGTATGTTTAACATTTGTGGAGTTTCCCCTTCAATTAGTTTCCTTTCACTCCCAAGCTATGTTAGGTTTGGGGATTATTTTCATATTTTCCGTGAGTACAATCACCATGAGAAATGTGATAGCCGGCAGCTAGCAGAAGATTTAAGAACTGCAAAAAAAAAAAA
>CABFOV010001386.1:12378-56031 GCA_902141375.1 Timema poppense
AAAAAAAAAAAATTAAGAATAAAATTGTTTTTGTGAAAGTTTTGACTGCCAAATTGACAATAAATCAATATATTATGGTCATTGCAGATAATATGGTTTGGGAAATTGATACATGAGATTTGATCTACTAACTTTTGCTAGCTGTTAGTTAATTACACTCTTATGGTGAATGGACTATATTATACAGCGATTACGTAGAGTCTCGCCAAAAAGCAATACCGCCTGGGCGCGAAATCGACCTCGGGCCGCCCGTGACTCTATGGCATCAGGAACTAGGAACACGGTTACACAAAAATTTAGAAAAGAGAAACATGTTTGTCAACCAAAGAGCATGATAGTCAAATTCCTTTAAAAAAACATGTATTAAAAACAGTGGTGTAGTCGTAAATTTAGCAGTGCCGGAACGCAAGGTCGTAGCAATCCCAAAGTTGAAGTGGGATTTTGGGATCCCCAGCCTACGTAGGAGAAAGGCTTGCACAAACACGAGTGCCTCTAGAAGCTATTTGTATCATCTTTTAATGATTACTAAGGCAGAAATTACTTAACCCACTTCCCATAAAATTCCAGGAATTCACATAGAGCACTGTAAATTTCATCGGAATTTATTGATTAATAGTATGAAAAAGTTTTAACATAATATTGATATAAATACAATTAGTTAACTTGGAATTGCAAAGTATAAAACTTTACTAAAAAAAAAATTGAGAATATTTTTCCACAAAAAGCAGTACCAGAACGGCGTTCCTATGCGTTCCCGCTTCACTACACCCTTGATTAAAAAGTACATACATATTTTTGGTTATAGCTCAAAACTTATCGGTTTTGTAAAAATATATTGCAAATTAAAGATGTTTACATTTAATAGCACTACAAATTTAATATGTTAGGTTATTACGAGTCTCAAATAGTTGCAGAGAAATATTGAAAATTTGAAAATCTCCCCTACGTAAAGTACCCTCAAATTCATGTTCCTGAGATAATGAAAATGTCCATCTTGTTTATAATGATAAACTGTGTCTATATATCGAATTTAATCAAAATCATTAGAGCGAATTTCTATAAATAGACTTATTCTCATTTTACCTTTCAATAAACTAGCCTTAAATGTACGGTTATATATCTTATTCCAAAAACCCCTCAGGCGGCGTGGTAGCGAGGCCTTATTTAAACCACAGATACAAAGTCTTAGCCCAAACGGAAAAATGGTTTCGGTTCAAGCTAAAACCAAGGTACAAACAGTCAGATGGGATTGCGGAAACAAATATTTTGTTTCAGGGGGCTATTAAACGTCGACATTTATCAAATTATCGATTTCGAATTTTTGAAGATCACGATATTTTCACTCCAAGGTTTCGAGACAAAAATTAAATATTAGTTTAAAAAGTTTAACGACCAACAGCTGTTGCTTGCCGTTGGTTTGATCACCATCGATGGGGAGGTCCAGGTTCGAATCTAATCTGCGTGAACTAACTGAAGATGGTTTTCCCGTTAAATGCGTATATATATATATATATCTTTAACGGTTTTCCACAAGCGACTTAACATTCTGGTTTCCCATCTTTACTCCATGCAAATGCGGGTTCACTTCCTCTTAGCTACCTTCCACATCTCTAATCAATCAGATTAAGCCATTAATAACCTGTGTTCTGAACGTAGAAATAAAAAAGAAAATACTTGGTTTTGGATGGGTTATAATCAAAATATAATAATAAATTAGTGATTTTAAATGGAAACATGGTTTAGAGAGCTTTATTTAATTCTGATTTTTTTTTAGATCATAGAATATAATGTTATTGTTGGTATGGTTTTCGAAAATAGTTAACAGTAAGGCTTATTTGTAAAATGAAGTAAGCGTACAGTACGTAAATTATATAAATAATTATAATTTTAAAAAAATGCAATTTTTCGCCAAATTTGGCCATTTCTTTCTAACTCATTAATATTTTTAAAGATATTTCCAATTTTTTCAACATGCTATTACCTAGAAAAAATTGTGGTTTTTACTTTGGTTTTTATATCTTATGTACAAACAAATTGTGATGCACTTATTTTAATTCTAACCTCCCTATACCATATATTTAAATAATTAGCGTAAGTAGTGACCGTATAAACTATGCCACTGAGAAAAAAAAGGCTATTTTGTAATATAGGTAATAAAATATATTTTTATATATTTCTACAGTAATAAACAAACTAAATAAAAATGTCACAATTGTATATAAATAATGATTTCCTAAGGTAACTAGGAAACATTATAGCTTGACAGAGATTCGAGCCCTTGTCCTTGTCCTTTGGACGTCATTCAATAAAACCCCGATATTGTGGCTCAAAACTCTGCATCACTCCTTGGAGATAATAAGGGGGGTAGCTTGTCTTTTGATTAGTAGCAAGCAACAAAGTTGAAAGGAATAGTTTTGGAAAGGGGGGAGGGGGGGGGGGGTTGACTACATCTGGAATGTAAGGACACACAGAAAGAGTGTAGTATAGAGGGGTTTTGGAGGGGTCAGTGTGTCGACTGCCATAACTACATCAGCGCACCTTAGTGGAACTACTTGGAAGAGAGATTTGCAAAACCTCGATATGTCCATCCGAATCTTAAATACACCAAATTAAATACATTTAAAAAAATCTTAAGCTCTTTTTGGAAAGAGCCCTTCATCGATTGTTTTTTTTTAAACAAAATATCGATCTAATTTTACGTCCATACTGCTGGAAAATTCTACCATAGCGTCATATCTAACATTTTTATAAATCCTGCTCATATACTCTAAACTTTTCATTGAGCTAGGTGCAACTTATAAAGCTTTATAAATTCGGTTAAAAACTCCTTGCTATCATGACGATTGTCAGTCATATTTCATACAACTAACCAACTTATAAACACAGTATACAGTAAACTTAACACTGGAAAAAGGTGACCTGGCGGTCTAGGGGTAAGATGTCAGACTTCTGTGCTGGCGGCCGGGGTTAAATCCTCGGTCCCGGCACAGATTTATCTGATTCCCAAACCCTTCCTTCACCTCTGACAAGACATCTTGTGAATGTGGGGAATGCCAGGCCTCCACCGTTGTTCGGATTCCACGTTAAACTGTAGGTCCTCCATTTCATCTCACGATCACCCTACCATTAAACATTAGCGTAAGTGCGTATAACCCGAATGGGTAGTAAGACGCGGTGCTAGTAATAAAAATAATAACACTGAAAAAGTAAACACATTTCATTCAAAATTGTGTGGCATAACGTGAGCTAGTGCAACCTCAACATTAGAGGAAACGACATTCTACATAAAAGAGCGCCACAAACCTTCCCGTACTAAATAGTAGTGTGTGGCCCACTAAAACACATGCTTTTCTGCGTCATTTGAGAGACGCTATACCTTCTAGCAGGAAAGAACGTGTGTGTATGGTTGCCTAATTTTAATTAATATCGTGAGAGATGATTTTTTGTTTAATATTGCATTAGAGTAGGCCTACACTTAAACCTAAGTAACGGTGTTTTCATTTATATTCATCATAGAACAAAATAGAATTGAACAATTCCTGAATATTATATTGGAATGCGAGTATATATATATACATATATAGAAGTATATACTTATACAAATATATATATATATATATATATATTAGTGAATATTTATGTAAATATATCCTTACAGAAGACCACAGGAATACACAAATACACATATCTTTACAGATGAGATGACATACCAAACACAAATCTTATATTAATATAAATATTTGGCAAAATATTTATATTGAATTCATTAAAACAACAATGATTCTTAATAATTCAAATATTTGAGAACTGTTTTGGTTGACAAATGGACTAATGCTTCATTATCATTCAAGAATGGACTGATATTAAGGCAAATATCGGTGCTTGAATTCTTATGAGTTATGTTGAGGTTGGAGTTTCCTAAATGTATCTCGCTATACACATGAGTTTATATTTTCTCTCAAATCTACCTTATTATTCCTGCCACAATAGTGTAACCTAGCTATTTGCTCATAACCTAAACGAGCGGTGAAACGTTCTTAAAAATTATATATATTTGAGAAAGTAAAGATGAATGTGTTCTGTAAAATGTAATATTCTTTTGAAAATATTAGAGGGAAAGTTGCATAGATATTTTTTTGAATGAAAAATATTTGTAATATTGTATATCAAGTTTTCAACGTATTTTGGTTTAAAAGGTTTTGGTGAGTTCTTGGTGCACAAAATTATGGAAACAAAAATATGATTGACGATTTTATTGCTATCATAGTACCATTATATGTTATGTGCTATTTAATAAATTCACTATTTTAAGCAGGTATTTGTGTAACTGACATGAATATAAATACAGTCCAATTTTCATAAGAAGATAGCTAGCTAGTTTGATAGTCCAACTTCTATGTATTTATGCTTCTAGTCATTTAATCTGTGGATATCACTTTAAATAGATATTATCACTAGCTATAACATAACACTAATGAAATTTAAAAGTGTTATCAATTTTGGACCCAAAAATAATTTGTATTTTCTAAAAGGAATTTACTTTAAAAGTTGGACTGTAACAGGATTTTCCTCTGAAATATGTTTACCGCCCGATGGTGGTACAAACTCTCTACGCTGCTGCCATCTTCTTCAACTTTCCAAGTGGGGAGGAGTGTTGTAAGATTTGGTGGTTAGGGGTAGGTTAGATTTGTAGTTAGGGGGGTAGAAAGAGGGGGCTGTTACGGATGTTCCATGTGCACACGTGGACTTATCCAGCTTCTCACTCGTTCGCGTACAACGTTCTACATCTCCGCGTGGTAATCAGCACCCCCCAGATAGGTGGGGTGATGTTATGGGTCGTGGAGGATTGGGGGAATGAAGAGAGAGAGAGAGAGAGTGCCAGGAGTGCTGTATCCTCCTTGGAGGGCACGAATATTACAAGTAGGGCGGAAGCAAAAGGATGATATCACGAGAGGGTTCAGGCTTAGCACGATCATCTATCAGGAACTTGGGAGTTGCAAGACATTCACTATATGCTTTGTAAGTTCGCGATCATGGACACAAATTAAGATATGTTCTGAAGCTATTGATAGAGTGAAAGGTGCAGTAGAAAAGGGGGTGGGGGGGTATAAATCGCGTGAGTAAGTAAAAATAAATATTTAATACTAAAATAATCCACATTGGTGGATACGCGGACTCCATGTCAATCTCAAATATTCTTACTTGCAGGTAACAGGTAGTTTCGGGGCTCGAGTACCTGCCTGCTCTACTGAGGCTGATCGTCACTAATTAAGTCTTCCATCATCCCATGCAAACGAGTGTACATTTCCTCAAGGTTACAATTTACTCATTTTTAATTTAAATATATATAACTTGGTTTGAAACACACCGCACAAAAATGTAATCAATATTGTGCAGGATAGGAGAAGAGAACTGCCCCACCCCCTTTATGGAAAATAGACTGGAACCCATTTCTGTAGTCGAGAATTATAAGGCATCACTCTAGTGTCGATGACGAGGAGATTGGGGTTTGAATTCCGGTTGGGTGTATAAATTATTTGTTTTCCGTGAATGGTTTTCAAATCTCCATTAACGAGAATTAATCATTTGTACACATCCTTATAATTCTACCTTCCTCATTCCTGCCACATTAACCTAAATAGTAGATATGCTTGTAGCCCGAACTAGTAGTGATAGGCATGTACAAAATACACTGAAAAACTACTTAAGCCAACATAAGTGCAGCCGGTCAGGATTCAATCCCGACTTCTTTAATAATAAAATAACTACGGGCCCTGCTTTTTTTAAATATGATTTCCCCATTCTAAAAAAATACTTTAATATTCCCTCGGTTAGCTAGCTAGTATTAAAAATTTTAAAATTAATTTTATCGTAATCATTTTAGCTTAGCTGGTCTTAACTCTACTTTTATAATTTAAAAATAACTTAAATAATCAAACTATTCAGAACATTGTATTATATATTTATACAACTTAATTGTTCAAAATCAAATAATACCCAATATTTGTCGGCAATTTTCCTTTATATTCACATACCTGTCTGCGATAGTATCAGCTTTTCAATTATAAAAAATATTTTTATTTAACTGCAATATAAGACAAATGGTACCAGTGATATTTCGTACCACTCAGCTCAAAGAATGACTTTAATATATGTATGATGCGACAAATGGTACCAATTCATGTGAATATTTAACAGGCTTCAGTTTTAAATCCATTCAGTCGAATTTAATTAAATTACTGTGTAAGATGCCTCTGACATGCAAGGTCACGTCGCAAAGGAGAATGGCAATGGTACCGGAACGTTTCATGTATTTGAAATCTAGTTTAACCTAACCTAAACAAACATAACCTAACCTGGCCGGACCTTATCTAACTTAAGCTTATCTAGTCTAAATCCCTATTTAACTTACCCTAACTGAAATTTTGACTTTCTCACAGCTATCTACTATCCAGTAATGAACCTTGATTGAACATATTAGCTTTTTCTAGTCTAAATAGATAGAAATGGTACCATTTGTTGCATCGTAAAAAGTTTGAAATCAAGTAGACCCTTTTCAAGTAGGGTGATATGAAATGTCACGAAAAATCGAGTGTTACGAAATGTCACTGATACCATTTGTCTGGGCACCATTTAACTGAGCGTATTAACATAAGACAATTTTCCTTGGGTATTTATTATATGTGCTTGGTTTCATATACACATCGAGAACACAGTTAAAACATTATTTTCATATGCAGAAGGGCCTGCTTAAAATAACTTGTAATTTTACCATCTTATTCACACTGAACTTTTTTATAGAATCCCATCAAATATTTATTTATAATTAATATACCCGCCTCGGTGGCGTAGTTGGCTAACGTGCTAGTCGTGTTGAGCTCGACTGCTGAGGACGGGGAGATCGAGGTTCGAATCTCGGTCGGGTGAACTGGGGGTGGTTTTCCCTAAATGGTTTTCCACTCCCCCTCCACGCAAATGCGGGTTCACTTCCTCTAATTCAACCTTCCAAATTCCTAATCCATTAGCGTAATTAGTACTTAAAGCGTATAACCCGAACGGGTAGTAAGATGCGGTGCTAAATAATAATAATAATAATTATTATTATTATTATTATTATTATTATAATTAATATCAATCAATATGATCGTTTGATCACGTATTTAGATTAATGTTTCACATTGTCCTCCCTTCACATCTTTTTGACTTTTTTATTAATTGTCAACTAAATAGCAAAACTGGTTATAAAAATGTATAATTATATAAGTTTTTTCATTTGATATTCAGCCCTATAATGTGTAGACCTAGGTATCATATTTTCACTTATATCAAGGCTGCTTTTTTAAAACTGTGTTCTAGAAGTTTGATGTAAATGTGTTTTAACAATTATTTATCCACATTCTTATCAAACGACATATTTATGAGGGTTAAAATAACTAATTATTCTAAAATTAAGCCATTTTAATTTAAATATAATAATGTGATCAACTAATATAAATTATTGATTATTAATTCGTTTAAATACGAGGCTCTAGTTTATATTATTTTAGTATTTTGGTAAATGGATACAATATGTAGTAGAGTAATCTACGAAAAATTGAGAAACGATAAGTCATGGCCAGTTTTTCGTTCGTTATTTATATCCATTGATTAATTGAATGACTAATTTATTATAAAATGCGTCAAATAGATTATATAAAAAATATTTAATTTTGATTAAATAGAGGAACATAGTTTAAAATTAACATGTTAAAATAACTATTTTTAAACTATAAATAAAGTATTTACTCAATTTAACACTATTAACTGGATGGCTTCATGACTTACCACAATATTTAGTAGGGACACACGTTTATATTTTTTATAGACCGACACCCATGTATTTAACTGTCATGAATTTGAATCTTGCTGAGAACCATAAGTATAATATTTCTTATTTCCGTGATAAGTTTATTACTACCCATCCCTTCTATCAGTTTAAGTTTAAAAGTAGTGTAAACTTATTTGCGTGGTAAGAGAGAGAGAGGGAGTGGAAAACAAGTATGGAAAAAACTCTCTATAAATATTAACTGGATTTGAGCTCTGACCTTTTCATCACCAATACACCAGATGGGACATGATAAACTCCCTATTCTGCATGCTCATTAGTGAGGGTCATTATTAAAATAAAATTGTTTCGTAAAGAATAGGATAATGCCTTTGGTTTTGCTTGCAGTGTTTGTCTTAGAATTAATAGTTTATTTAGTATAAGCTTGTACGGGTATTAAATACGATTAAATATTTGTTGAATCTTTATTTTTATTTATACAATTGCTAAATTAGGAAAATAGAAATAATAAAAATAATAAAAGCCTCCAAAACAATCCACAAATGTATTGAAATATTTCAGTTAACATATTAATAAATGTTTTTATTTTTATCCCAATATTTACTTTTTATCTTGAAATTGTAACGTTTCACGTTTAACGTCAATGAAATTGAGCTAATTTCACATTTTCATGATTTTCTTTTATATATAAATCATAAATGTAATATATTTAAGCATAACGGGTCACATTAATAGCTATCACCACTCTTTGGGCTTGAGCTACGTTTTGAAATAACAAACACACCACTTCTTCAAAAAACGCAAGATTTCTGAACATATACAAAAAGTCTCAGTACTCCTGTAGGTGTTCCCTTAAAAAACGCTATGTACAGTACAGTCAGAGATTTTTAGAGAATTAGATAATTTATGAATCGCGTGATGTGGTAGTTAATTATCCGGTCCCACCCACTTCCTTAGATGAGGTTCTAAGGATGTTGAAGCAAATTGATGTTGTTAATAAAGTAAATTAAAATAGCGGTTTTACTGATATTGATCCGAAAATAACTAGGCATCATAATTCTTTTTTGTTTTGCACCACATCCGGGATATATGCATATGCACAAGTAACGCTAATGTGTTAGGGATCAGTAAGTTTCAATTTAGAGTAAGTGTACGCTTATTTGTGTGAATTGAGGGGAAAGCCACCCTCAGTACACCCGCTCGGGATCAAACCCTGGTCTCACCATCATTGGTAGCCTAGTTTATTTCAAGAGTCACGCCCTAGACCATATGGCCACTGAGGTGTGTCATAAATATATCAAGTGTATTTCTCACAAAAAAGGTTTCCTATTTATATTATCGACAAAACCCTCTTTGGTGGCCGCATCGTCTAAGTAACTACTCTCACAATTTTTATTTATTTATTTAGCACCGCGTCTTACTATCCGTTTGCGTTACTTAGGTATTAATTACGATAATGTATTAGGAATTGGGAAGGTTTAGTTTAGAGGAAGTGAACTCACATTTTCTTGGAGGGATAATGGAAAATCATATAGTAAAAACCACCACCAGTTCACCCGACCGAGACTTGAGCCTCAATCTCTCCGTCCTCAGCAGTCTAGCTCAACACGAAACTTGCGCGTTAGCTAACTACGCCACCCAGGCGGGTCACTCTACTCTCACAATAGACTAGACTGCCAATGACGGAGATATCATGGTTCGAACCTCATAGCGTGTTTTGAAGGAAGCTTTTTCAATATTAATTCCCATTTTCTCACCCCGCAAATGCGGATACACTTAATCTAGATATAACTTTCCTCATCCCTAACCCATTAGCGTAAATTAATACATAGGCGTATAGCCCGAATGGGTGGTAAAACGTGGCGAAAGTATATATTCTATTTGCGAAATATCCTTACGCATTTCATAAAAGTAGTCAAATTAATTCTGTGAAAGACAATACGCTATATTAAGTATTTTATGATTAATTGATAAAAAACATTATGTGCATTCCGCTCGTCTACACGAATATTATTTTAAATTTTTATTTTCTAGCTTTTTGTGAACTAGGCAGCCAAGAAAATGGTGGAAATCCAAAGGGTTGATGTTTTAGTTGGTTGTTTCAGAACATTTAAACCCCATTATAGGTCCGAAAAGGTGACTTTTTTATTATTATTTCTGTTAGCGTGTAGCGCTACTGACTAGGAAGGACATGACATTGAGTTCGGTCGCCTGTATGTAGACTACTCGCTGCTCTGGTGGAACAGAACATTGCCCAGGTAACACCAATGGAGGTTGGTTACCCGTACCTGCAATGAGATGATGTGATGATATTGACTATGTAGGTGTGAGCCAGTGGTATCTTTAACGTGACTTAAACCTAATTTACCAACCCCTGCTGACCGTTAGGATAATTCCCCTTAAGAGAAAAGTACCCAATATACCAGATTGTAATCGAAGCCGGGACACCAAGCTGCACTGACCAATAAATCATTGGGCCAAATAGGGTTATTGTTAACATTATAGTATAGAAAACATCGCAAAATAGTTTTATTAAAAATATATATTTGCTATGGCATTATTAATTTGGAATGTGATGAAAATGACATTTATTTTAAATTGTATTATTCGTACATTTAAATATTAATGTAACTTATTACTTTCATCAAACTATATAATCAAAATTCATCGTTAGTGGTACCGAAAACATTTATAAAAATTAATGAAAACATGTTACTCAAATAATAAAGCCGAAATTGGGCAAGAGTTAAAACAATTTTTCAGCATTACATTTTAAATTTATGAGTTAATCACTAAACAGATATCCGGTTTAAAAACAAATCTAAAAAGTTTTTAAACAATTTAAAACTTTCAAAAATAACTTATCACTTGAGTGAATTTTCTTCAAAAACAAGTCCACAGTCTTAGATAAAATGTAAAACACATCCCACATATATATATAGAGCAAAATTGTTAAAGCCATTTTTAAACATATAAATATTTTCAAAAGTTATCTATAAGTATATACAAATCCAAGAAATAAAAATCTCAAAAATATAAATTTTGAACAAAATCATTAAAACTCTCTTAGAGAAATCTTGAGATTTAAAAAATCAGTACTTTTTAAAAACTACATCAAATGTAAATTTTAGAGTTAAAATTATAATTATCAAAATTGGCTCTTAAAGTCTTGCGTGTGTACATTTGCTTATCTATTTTCGTTTGAATGCATGTTTTTACCTAATGCTAAAGCCAAAATGATATTATGGATTTTGTTAAAATTTGATATATTTTAGTATTTGATAGTAATATTTTGTGACAAAGTCGTGATTTTAGTTCTAACACTAGAATCAAAGGAAGTTTACTGACGACTGACTTTTGTAAATTTGAATTTCTTTGAAATAGCTTTAAAAGATTTGGTGCTTAAAATGGATATCTAAGGAGTGTTTACATTATAGTTAGGATTGTATGATATATTTTTCTATGTAAAAACCTCTAACGTTAGCTTGAATAATAAAATAGTGACAATAGTATTGCTAACCTAATATGCGAGAAAATACGTAATATTGTGTAATAAAACTTAAGTTTACTAAGGCAAATTTTAATTATAATTTTTAAACACCTTAATCTTCTTCCAAAAAATTATTTTCTATTAACATAATATATATAAATTATCTAAGCCCTCTAAATTACCGTCCAATTTCTTCAGGCATTAAAATAAATAATTCATGATTGATAATTTACAATCTATAAACTGCAAATTCTATTTTCTTGATATTTTATATTTATAAACAAGTCTTGCATAGAAAGATGAATGCTTGAAAAACACAAATGTTATTTGGCATTAAATACTAGATACAAACAGGTATATTCTAGGAAATATTATTTAAATATATTTTGCATTATTTTTCAAGAGGAGGTTATGGAGTGCTGTGATCAATTTATCCAAGATCGAAATAATTACTTGGTTTGGGTTTGAGCCCTAGATACAAGTATTGCAGAGTATCAAAAAAAAAGTTTATCCCTGTTAACTTTGCAATAGTAAACAAAGTTGGTCCTTTGAGTTACTAAATGACCATGTAACTATGTAAAGCGTCAATTTCCTAAGTAAACTGATGTAAACCTTTGAGCGATAATGATGGCGTTTCTGTTCGCCCAGGAATACTCAACCAATACTGACACTAGTTAATTCAGACACGAGTGAAGCTCCAATTTCTCAAATGGTAAATATCCTAATTTATTTAAGGTGCAAAGATGTAGTAAAACATAAAACTTACTTATTTATGTATTATATATAGAAGTCACTTAACTCAAAAATATATCATTAATGCCAAGTAACAAACTGCGTCTTACCACGAATACAGGCTAACCACACCAATGCGTTAGGAATGAAGGAGAGTGTATAGAAAGTAGGCATACAAGCACAACCCGGAAACCTTTACAATCGTTGGTGGAGCAGGGGCAAACCCATCTAAATAAGTTTAATAAATCATGTTTGAACTTGAGTTGAGCTTAAAAAATTAGAATTTTTTCGATAAGTTTGCCTTGTAACATTCCATGACCTACTGTTGTAGGTGGTGTAACAGGAGTACGATCTTAGGCAAATTTTTATTTGTTTTTTCACCATTGCGTCTCACCACCCGTTCGGTTTGGACGCCACACCCTCTTCAGTTTCAGCATTCTGAGAGTGATTTTGTTGAAATAAGCCTACTATTGTACAAAATAACTTTACAATAGTAAAAAATAAGATTTCTTTGGACACACTGTTCGATAGTTCAATAAAATTATTTGTGTGAAATTATAATAATACATTTCTTAATTATTCTCACATTTGTTTAACCGTCAATTTGGTTGAAGTGATAACGCAACATTCTCATGTTCTATAATTCAGGTGATCAAGTCCTGATATTTTAAGTTTTATAAAAAATTTATCAGACTGAAAAAAAACCTTACATTTTAATTTATTGTATTAATCAGCATATAATTTGTTTTAAATATTTTGTTTAAAAGTATACAAGATAGTTGAGCATACGTATAATACCACAAAACTCTTATTTAAAAATAATTTAACAATGTAGTAAATTAAATATCAGTAAATTCATTTTGAAATTTTGTGTTTAGGTGATTATTTAAAAATGAAATTAAGAGGTTTATGATATAAAAATGTACACATTTAAAAATAAGGCTAAGCAAGCTAATTATTAATTGCATAGTAAAACGATTTAGTTTTATTAATGTTTTAAAAATTGTTGCAAAAATAAAATAATATTTTACTGAATTCAAATCATTTACAAGTGATTTTTTATTCCTACATAAAATTTAAACATCGTACTCTAGATGGAATCGATCATCTGAACTTCTGAGCTTCAGACAAGCACACTTCCAAGTGAACTAAAACACACATGAAATATTCTGAAAGTTATATAACCCGAGACATTTTTGAGACAATAAACTTAGATGCATTCAAATGGAAGATGAATTCCTAATAAAACTAAACAAATCGAACTACATGATGCACTCAAAACAATAATAGTGTTAACTTTAAGTTACGTATCTTGTAGAATGGCGGATTGTGGCATTCCTTCGATTTAATCCTTTGGTACGTCAAGGTTTTACAGTGTTGTCAGATTGAAAACTCATTCGCAAGCGAAACAACGCCACGCAGACTCGCACGAGATTAGCAATCTTTAAAAAATAGCTACGTTTTGGCACAGACTGAGATTTGCGAGCTCATGAGTAACAAAGGTTTATTTTTTTCAAGTTTCAAAATTAGGGTTCAGGGGTAGCGAACACTATTTTCTGTCATACCACGATCTACATTCTACGCTGTTTGCAATGAGCGTATTGCTATAGCCCAAAACATCAAACCTAACCTGATTAAAGCCCTCTTTCCCCATCATGGACATTAACAAAAAGGACTATTTTCAGATTGGAATGGGGGATGAACAAAGTTATTCAAATTTTAGCAACAAGTGAAGTTGACTGAAATAGCCGATCTATTTGTTTTCTTATGTAATATATGATATTTTATTTAATCAAGGGTTACATTAAGGGTGGAACTTAAAATGACTTTTAGTTCCATAAGTGTGGTGTGTTGATCATCTCTGCCTGGCTAGTCACTAGTCTGACGTCACCTATTTTTACAGCGCAAACGTTTAAAGACCTAGAGCCCTGGTGTGCAGGGTGAATCCCGATCTAGTGTACTAAGGGAGGTTTTATTAAATAATTGCTCACTATAATCAAATCTAAACTAATCACTTGCGGGTAAGTTTGCTAATAACGCTACATTACTCCTGATTACACCATTATATTAATGTGTAATGCCCAGACGTTAAGTAAGACGCAAATAAAAGAAATGTTTATTTTTTGATAAATTAGTGTAAAAAATATATAAAACTTGCTAAGCAAAAAGTTATTTATGTTTATTTTATTACTTCACTGGGAGAGAGCCTTAGACTATAGGTAATTTATAACTAATAGTTTATTTATTTTATTTATTTGAGGTATTTAACATGCAATTTATTAACCGAGTGATTATATTAGCAAACTAGAATTTCTATGAGTGATAGCGAGAGGGCCTTCCAATTCTGCCGGGAAAGATATTTTCACACACCTTCCAGGGTTCTCTTAAATGCCACAATCGACTTGGGACCGACGACTTTACTTCACCTCCGAATGAAGTTGTGCTAAGTATTTTTAACGCTCAAGATAAATCTATCGACCTCAGCTGGATTTTAACTAATATGATCCAAGATATCAATCTCTATAAAGAAAATGTTTCGAAATATATCTCTAATTTTTTTTAGACACAATCATAATTATTTTAACTTAATTGTCATATTATTAATATTTTAACTGATTATAGGCCTACACATGATAAATTGTATCAAATATGTATCTGATTAAATAAAATTGTGGACGCAAATTAATGGTTTAGGTTATTACTAATTCTTCATAGCAACGTGTAGTCTATATGTTTTAACTCAGTCATTATTACAAATAAATTTAAAATACTCATAAATGACAAAAACACAACTTTCAAGAGAATAAAACATTGTTGGTATACAATTGTTTTTAAAATATAATATAGCTATACAAATTATGATAGAATTCAAAAAAATAAACTCACGTAAGCTACACTCAAAGTCACAACTCATTTTTTGGGTTTCGTACCAAGAATGGAACTCTTATGAAAAACTCCAGCACTATATCCTTTTTCGGTCCCACACAGATCTCAACATTTGAACGGTTAGTTATATAAAGCCTAAACTTGGGTAGCAGTTAAGTGATAGCGTTCCCACATGAAATGGGTGGGTATCAATTTTGAAAAAAGTCGAATAACGGAGTTTGTGAGTCATTAACAAAAGTAAGTAAACGTTTTATCATTATTATTATTATTATTATTTTTACCCAATTATGCAGGTTTTTTAAAAAAAAAGTTTTTACCATGAGGTTTTCAAATATATATATATATATATATATATATATAATATTTTTATATAATATATATATATATATATATATAATATTTTTATATAATAGTATGCATATATTATCATTTTTTAAACAAATAATCTCATAAAAGGAATTTATAAATGTTGGGAAAACACTTAAAAAAGTAATATTTAAAAACATATGTCTTATACTGTAAAAATGATTTTATTTAAATGGAAATAAAACTTTTCGAAATATTTATATATTACTCTCACTCGGTACTTTTACTCATGAATGCCGCCTGCCGACAACTTTCGATGGAGCAGAACCACATAATTTTTAGAAGATGTATGAATATTAATTGCTTTAGAAACTGTCAGTATTTTGCTAGTGCATTACTTGATGAAGTGAATAATGTGATCCAACCCTCCTTTTAGACAAACGCCATTTAACTATTTTACGCGGACGTTCACGGCCAGCTAGCACACAGAGAACAAACTATTTATTATTATGTTCTAGTGCCAGGAAAATTTCACTGTTTCTTAGATAACCTTCATAAAGTCAATCTTAAATCAATAGGACAAGGAAAGAGTGTTTAAAGCAATTTTTTAGGTCAGGTTTTTGTTTTGTTTTTTAGCACCGCGTCTTACAACCCGTTCTGGAAATACGCCTAAGTACTAATTACTCTAATGGGTAAGGAATAAGGAAGGTTGAAATTAGAGGAAGTGAACCCGCATTTTCGCGGAAGGAGATTGTAAAACCATTTAGAAAAAAACACCCTAGTTCAACTTAGCGAGATTAGAAACTCGATCTCAACATCCTTGACAGTCGAGCTAAACAGTAAACAAGCGCGTCAGTTAACTACGCCACCGGGGCGGTTCTGAGAGTTGTTGATAATCTCAGTGTGGTAAAAACATTATTGATTGAACTTAAAAAAGAAAGCCTAGAGTTAAAAATAGATTATAGACCAGTGTTATATCTTCCTGAAACACTCACAATATTAAATATGTAATATCTTGTATTAAACAAAATTACAAATTAAAATAAATATTCTAGGAAATACGGTAAAAAATCTATATAATACTGCTTCGGTATTAATTTGGACGAAAAAATTCTTATATGGTCCATTTTTAGTGATGTATAAAACAGTGTTCTAATCCTGGCCGAGAATATTGAGACACGTTTTCCTAAATGGTTTTACAACTTCCCTCCAAGTAAATGTGGTTACATCATCTTTAATTTGTATCTTTTTAATCACTATCCCCCAGTAATTAGTAATAAATACGGTTGAAATAGGTAGTATTATGTTACTTATAAATATTCTTCTATAGTTCACTCTGGACTATATTATCCCCTTCACGGAAGAACGGAATTTCACCTTCCGGCTGATCCACAAAATCGATTTTAGCTAGGCCTGTAAGTATTTCCAAGAACTCATAACAAATCACCTGATTAAACTAATGTTAAAACTTGCCTGGATATAAAAACTACGTAAGCATAGTTGAAAAAAAATTACACTGTATCGCTTATGTGGTTATAAATATCCTAGATAAAATACACTCAATATATCCATCCGAAACTTTAATAGGAACTCGAGCCCCAAAACCCTAAGTCTATCATACTACAATTTGCCTGGTTGCTATCCTACAGAATAGAATTAACTACGAAATCAGTTGTTGTCAAATATCCGGCTGGTCCTTCACCGAGACTCACAACACAAAACATGGTTAAATCGTGTTAAAACTTTATTTGATAAATATTCTACGAAAAAAACTACATTTCGATCGGTTAAGTGGTTCCATAGATATATACAAATATCCGGCTGGCACTTCACCAGGACTCACACCAAAACACACGATTGTAATAACTATACTAAAAAATGTTTGGATAAATACTCCACAAAATAATAAAAACTACCCTACAGTAATTGTGTGGTTCCATAAATGTATACAAACAATAGGCTAGCCCTTCACTAGGACTCACACCGAAACACCTGATTATACACAAATAATGCTAAAATCTGCCTGGATATTGGTTCAGTACTGAAGTAAAAACCGCACCGCAATCAGTTAAGTAGTTCCATAGATCCTAAGTTACAGATATAGATATTATTATTATCATCCTGTCTTACTACCCGTTTGGGTTATACGCACTTACGTTAATGTGTAATGGTAGGGTGATTGTGAGATTAAATGGAGGACCTACAGTTTAACTTGGAATCCGAACCACGGTAGAGGTCTGGCATTCCTCACATTCACAAGTTGTGATTAATGCACGTCTTGTCAGGGGAAGAAAGGGATTGGCAACCAGATAAATCTGTACCGGGACCGAATATTGAGGCCCGGACTTCCAACACAGAAGTTTGACACCTTGACCCTAAACCACCAGGTCACCCAGATATAAATAAATCCGTCTGTATCTTTAACGGAAAATCAAACTCTAACCGTATGTATGCAAGATCCTCCCTTAGCAGACATCCTAATGAATATAAATAAATGTACCGTAATCGGTTATGAAGTCCGGGTATCTTTGGCTATAGACAGATATTCTTAAAAACAGTACATAACTACTTTATTTTTTACTTAAAAATATTTACATTCCAAACCTTAAAAAAGCAGAGAGATCATTTATAATGTTTTTAAGCTCGTGAACCAAAATATACAATATTTATCCTTACTTTTCCGTTATTTAAACCTCTTAGCTCTGATATTGTATCAATACTTGTCTACGAAATGGCTGTTTTATTGTTTGGATTTCTAAAATTGATTTAGTAAAAAAATAGGTTAAAAAAAGAACACAGTAAACATAATACATAAAATTTATTAAAAAATTATAATCATCGTAAATTTTAATAAACCACAATTTTTCTCAATCAAAGTATGGATCAAAATTTTTTACTAATAGTTATATTGTGACCAGTATGGTAACATTAAATAAAGTATGGAATCGAACTATGGTCTAACAAAGCTATACACAGTCATAATAACTTTGAAGAAACAAATTAATTTACTTTTATAACTAAAATATCACCACTGGATAAGATTTTATCAATATCTTTTTTTCTTGTCCACCCGCAAATAATATAAACTATTTTAAATTAGGATTGGGACCCTTAAATTACAGAAGTTTTTTTTAAACTCACTTTCTTACAAATAAAGTAAATATCTTTTAGATTTAATTTGTTATTTACATTACATGTGTGGAATTTAATAATTAATAATTAATAAATTTATAATTGGCTATAAACAGTAATGAAGATTCTGGAAAAGGGGAAAGTAGCTTTATGTTACCATTTAAAACCAAGCAATGTGGGTAACAGTGCCAAAATATCGTTTGACGTGGTTAAATTTTAATAGCTAAAAAAAAATTCTAGCCCGTATGTCAACGAGAGCAAACATAATTAATTAACTTAGTATGTAAATAATTATTATTGATTTCATCATTATCAGAACAATAAAGTAAAATTAATTTAGTAAATCAAACACTTTGGGCGTTGCTAAAAGACTTAACACCTCCCCCCATCACTCCTTCCCCAAAGTCAAGAAATAATTAAAGGACTTAAGGCCTTTTCTAACTTAGGCCTTAGGCAGACTATTTTGCAGTCATGCGTGAATATAGAGCATACCTCGTGTGCTGAATGAATAAGTTGTTACCTTTCAATTACGATGGAGTGTACATACGTTTTTGGAATGAAAGGGTCCACGAATGATATAGTTATTAGAATAAACGCGGAAGTAAATATGTTGTGTACATAAATAGCCCTATTAAAAAGAAAATTAGTTTTGGTTTACAATTTTTTTCGAATAAATTATATTTTTATTTCTAGCATTTTTACTCAAGTTGTTTTGCGAGGGTTTATTTTTTGTAAACGTCGATTTATATAATTGTTACGTTAAATTAAAGCTGTATTTATGAGCTATGTTTGAGCAAGGTAATTATGACCAAATTCAAAATACATTTAACTAGAGAGATGGTTGAACAATATATATATTTTTTTAAGAAAACTCGTAATTTTATGGACTATTTCAGAAGGTTTTATTATTTTTCTCTAATGGAGTAAGGATAAGGGTAATCTAATTTTGACTAAATGTACACACATTTGTGTGGAACGAGAGTTTAAACCTTTTAGGAACATTCTACCTACCTTCACCCAGCTGAGATTAGATCTGTTAATCTTTCCATCACTGGCGAATACAACTAGATGAGTTTTATGTATTTTTCTAAGTTGTTGTCAATAGTAGGAAAATTATTTAAAAGAAACTGCAGCACACCAGGCCAGAATAAATATTTGGTTTATTCTGTCATAATCAGACACACCAGATGAATACGCTAGCAATAGTTTCATCCAAATGGATGAGTTTTTTTATAGTATGGTTTTTAAATTAATGGTGACAAACCAATTATTTAGGAGCTTCTTCTATTATTATTTGTATTTATTGCTATTAAGATTTGTTTAAATAAATCTAGCTATGACATGCTGGAATGTTAACTAAGCAACAAGGAAAGGAAAAATAATTGCTTGTTTAAATTTAAATTGTTAAAAATCAAGAGCTCACTTATATTAATGAAAGCCGACGCTCACGTTTTTATATACAATTATTCCACTTGAAATTCTGAAGCAAAAGTTACCGATGGCTTTAATGGAAACGTTTCACTGCTGTTAAAAACAATATTCAAATAAACAAAACAAAATAGATCTTTAATGATTAGAAAATTTATATTTGATATATGCATCCAAATGCAGAATAATTATTATAAATAATTACATTCTCGGTATGCCATAATAATATTAATATACTAAGTTATTCCATTTAAATTATGTATAAAATTCAATAATTTATAGCTTCTTTGAATGTATGTAATATATTGGTCCATTTAATGAAACATTGTAGTTAAACATGTAAATAAAATCTATTTTCCCATCACATTATAAAGAATTTGATAGATATTTGGTCTTTTATAAATATATTTAACGTCAATGTCTAAAAAACTAAAAATTAAGTCCAAATCGCGAGTACAGACTAGATATAAATTGTATTTTGGAATTTTTTAGAATTGTTATTTGGGATTTTTCTCAATTAAATTTACAAATTATTAATTATAATGTATAGTTATTCAATGTATGTGGTAAGGATGAAGAAACTAGAAAACAGTATAAGTCTAATCGCATTTGCAAGAAAGAAGAGTGATAATCCAAAATGAAAATCTCACTCTCATTACACCCAACTGGACTGAGAATCCTGACTTACACATAGCCGAAACACTTACTAAATGATATTTAAATTAAGACCACATGGTCACCAGTGCGTTTTTTTAAAATATGATTTAGTTCATATTCAGGCAGGTACACTTTCTCTAAACTCTACCTTCATTTACCATAATACATTATTACATATTTGTATAATACAAACGGCTAGTGAGACGTGGTGAGAAAAAAATGCAGCCATACTAATAAATCACATAAAAATAAACATAGGAATAAAACCAATTTATTGCTCTTTATTAATGAATTAGGAATGTAAAACTCAGATTATAAAAAAAACTATTTTTACTGGTTGTCTTCTATGACTGTGAAACATGGTCTCTTACTTTACACAATGAAAAAGAATATAAATTGGTCAAAAATAGCTTACCTAGTCACATATTTGGTAAAAATGGGATGAAGATATTGGAGATGTTGGGAGATTACATAATGATAATTCCCATGTCCTGTAATTATAATAAGACATGATTAGGATAGTCAAATCTCGCTAATTACGGTGGGCAGGACATCCAGCGCTAAGGGAAGAATTTAAAATATGTTGAGAGTATTGACTGGTAAAACAAATTGGTAAAGGCCATTAGAAGGACTTGGCAGCAGATGGGAGGGAATCGTTAAAATTGACCTGTAAAATATAGAGTGCAATAAGGTGAACTGAATAGAACTAGTTCAACATAGGGTGTAATAAGGTGAACTGAATAGAACTAGTTCAAGATAGGGTTAGGGTGTAATGAGGCACACCCAGCTCAAGATAGGGATAGGTGTCGTACTTTTATAAGTGCGGCAATCAATTTCCGAGTTTTAATGCCATAGTATAAGTAAGTTATGGATGAATTAGGATGTGATTGTAATGTTTGGTGTAATTTTACAAACAAGCTAAATCTATAAATCATTGTATTATTACTAAAACTTCAAGGAAGAGGGAAAGAGGTGCTTAAGAAGAAGTAGGATTCAAATATTAGTTGACTTGAAGGAAAGAAGAACATTCTGGGAGCTGAGGCAGAGGACAGGGTGTATTAGCGTTCTAAGTTCATTCGCAAAAAAAAAAATGTATCAGTCGTTTGAAGGAACAGCTAATAATAATAATAAACAGATCTTGGAAATGGAAGGCTGACAAACTTATCTCATTCTATAAAATGGCAATCTACCGATTCATTGTGTCAAGTGCGTTTATAAAAGAGTAACACATTGATAATTGAGGTTAATCATCTTTACCAAAGCGATAAATCATTTACCATAGTATTTTTGTTTGTTTTTCTAGCAATACCTCAATCGGTGGCTACGTAAATTTAATATCTGGACCATATTTTATCATGATAAATGATTGGGGTTTCAATCCAGTTCAGTCGTAGTAAGGGATTATTTACATCAATGTTTTCACACTCCCACTCAACACAAATACTGGTGTATTTCTTATACTTTCTAATTTCCCCACACTTAAATCCGATAAACCAGGACGAATCATAAGACGTGGTGCTAAAAATGAACATAACTTCCAAACGGCTTAAAGCCTCTTTAGGAATTAACTTAGTAATCTAATAGATTAATATTATTTTAAGTTTGTAAGTTGGCGGTTCCAATTGAAAACATATTTATAGTTTCCATCATAATATTTATGTATTTAAAAAATAATTCATCTAGGATTCTCTCCATTTATCTATATATTTTATAATAATTAAATATCAGGAAGGTACTTTTGATGATTGGTGGAAATGTTCTGTTTGAAATAAATGAGTCCGTAAATTATATATCCATTCATTTAATAGCCCCCAAAATAAAAGAAATTAAAGATAAGCCTATGTTTTTGGTTTATTTATCGTTTAGGTTGAAACGCAAATGACAAATTTTCTGTGTAGCATAGTTACCACTCAAGTTTCAGCCTTATGTGTGACTCATATTTTTCACAGCTCACCCAGTTCGTTCCTCTTTTATTTAAAACGCCACTTTAATCAATACTCATTTCTCTGGTATATTTTAGAGCACTCCAAGCCAAAGCGGATGAAGGTTTCCGTTTAAAAATAGAGTTTCACAATAAATGTTTTGTTAGAAAGACATGCATGGTACGTTTGTAATTTGTGTTCCCACTCCATGAATACGAGATTAACTTTACCTTCAATTCCTTAGGGTTTGTTTTTATTTCACAATACATTTCCAAACACAGAAGTATTATATCTATAATTAAATTTTTAATTTTTTTTATAATTCAGATTATAATTTGATATATTGAACAAGATGTATTTAGTTAATTTTAAAACGATACAATTTTAATGAAAATGTGATTGTACAGGAACAATAATTATAAACATTATCAGAAATGTATTTTATAAAAATGTATACTATAAAATAATTTCTAATAAAGTTATTAATACTATAGTTTTTCAAGTTATTTCTTGTTCAATTCTTTCAAATAATTATTAAAAGATTATTTATTATTAAAAACATACATCCTTTAATTGGAGAATAAATAATTTGGTATAAAGTCCATTGCATTATTAAAGAACAAAATATATTACTTTTGCTTTCATTATAAATATAATAAATATTTAAAAAAAAGTTTCATATTGATATAAATTATATCCCATTAGTAAAACATATGTCCCTTTGCTTTTAAGTATGGCCCAGTGTTATAAAGTAGGTCTCACCATACTATTATATAGGCATTTTGTTTTAGAAATATATATTATATTAATTTAGTAAACAATATTAATAATTCTATTAAATAAGATACATAATATTATAATATTTTTTGCCTTGGTTGACACAAACATTTTAACAAAAAAAGCAAAAAATTTTATAATGCAAAAACTAGACAGGTCTGTTATTAAATATCTCCCTAAAAACATTAGAAATATAAAAGGGTTCGACAAGTACACTCTCAATTAATATTCCCCCAAATAACACTAACTAAAATTAGATACTTCATGGGAACTAATGACAAAAAAAAAAAACCAATTTAAACTTACATTTATAAAAAATAATATCTACAACGGACATTATGTCACTGATGTAAAAATTTATGTGAAAAGTTTTAAAATACAAAATAAGTGATATCAAAGTCTTCACATCTACTGTACAGTACATAGTTATTAATATTTTAAAGAAAAATGTAATAACTATCAGAAAACAACACACAAAAAAGCTTTTTATCACAAATATATTAAATAAAATTAGAACTTTGGTTATATTTTAATCTTATACATTACATTATTTACAAATAAAAAATTAGTGATATCAAGAAATTATGTGTTCATAATCTTATGTCAAGGAAAATAAAGTCCTATAATATATTTCCATTTGGTGTTAGTACCTACTAGAAAAATTGTTTATTTTTTTAGTAATTCAAAACTTTGATTCACAATCCTTTTTAATATAAAAAGTATATATAATAAACCATTTACAAGTAAATGAACATATTCTACATGTAGGTAAGTAACAAAACAAATTTAAAAATTTGTTAAGAGGGACGCTTTCTTTCTAATTACTTGGCATCCTACTTTATAGATTAGGTCAATACTTTGTACCACCTGATTTTTAAAAGTCCAGAGTTTTTTATAGACTTTTATATATTTTATTTAAACATTTATCAATCACAATCATAAATTATACAAGTTTTGAATTACAAGCAAAATTAACAGTCTTTGTAGTTATTACACTAGATGTAATAAATATTATGAATATTTTATTTTCGACATAAGATATTAAGCTGTTCGTGATTTCTTAGTATAATTTAGTTTATATTTGTAAAGAATTTCATGTGGAAGATCTTAATAAAATGGAAGTCCTAATTTTAATTAAAATATATTTGTTGTTAGGGGGGAATTGCTTATTGTTAGTGCTGTGGTGTGTCCGTTATTAAATTAGTCTTTGAAATATGAATAACATTGTATGAATGAAGTCCAATACCTTATATCAGTCTGTAGACTGTCTGGGTAAGAAGATAAGAGACTATGGTTTATGTCCCAATATGGCTTAAGATTCTAATATTGGTGAAATGTTGGTCTTCCCTTTCACAATGATGAACTAGCGACTGTAGTCGGTGACCTGGTGGTCTAGGGGTAAGGTGTCAGACTTCTATGCTGGCGGCCGGGGTTTGATCCTCGGTCCCGGCACAGATTTATCTGATTACCAAACCCTTCCTTCACCTCTGACAATACGTCTTGTGAATGTGGGGAATGCCAGGCCTCCACCGTGGTTCGGATTCCACGTTAAACTGTAGGTCTTCCATTTCATCTCACAATCACCCTACCATTACACATTAGTGTAAGTGTATATAATCCGAACGGGTAGTAAGACGCGGTGCTAATAATAATAATAACTAGCGGCTGTTCGAGATATACGTTAGCGTATATATCGTGTACGGACTGAATCTTTCGGCTCAGAAAGTTTACGTTAAATACCTCAAATAAATGAAAATAAAGGTTAAATGTGAACACTTTTTATATACAATTATTTTGCCTCTGTAAGAAAAATTTAACATCAATTTGAGATCAGCAACCTAATGTTGGTTGTAGATAATTTTTTTATAAATTCATTATTTAATATATTTTCTACAGGTGTTCCTATGAAGTAATAATTTTTAGTAAGTGTTGTTTGGGGAAGATATTGCAAGTGTACCTGTCAAACACTTTTACATTTCTAATGTATTTTTGGGAAATATCACTGTTATTATTATTATTATTATTATTATTAGCACCACTTCCTACTACCCGTTCGGGTTATATGCACTTACGCTAATGTGTAATGGTAGGGTGATTGTGAGATGAAATGAAGGACCTACAGTTTAAACGTGGAATCCGAACCAAGGTGGAGGCCTGGCATTCCCCACGTTCACAAGATGTCTTGTCAGAGGTGAAGGAAGGGTTTGGTAATCGGCTAAATCTTTGCCGGGACCGAGGATTGAACCCCAGCCGCCAGCACAGAAGTCTGACACCTTACCTCTAGACCACCAGTTCACCCAATATCACTGTTATTATGTTGATAGCGTGAGTATAAATTCCAGAATTTCACCTTGCCGATTAAATGAAGATTATTGAAGATTTTTTTATTCTTCATCTCTAATCTCTTACAATAACTCTCGTTCACAGACCTTCTAGGTATCTAACTCAATTTAGTCAAACAACATTAAATGACCACAAGCCCTCAGTCTGCAATAAACCAATTTTATATATAATTACTAGGATTGATACTCGATTCAAAATTTTCTTACAATGGTCTACCAAAATAAATATAAATTTTATTTTCAAACACTGGTAAATATTCCATTATTAGATATGCAATGAAATTATTAACACTAAGATATGGGTGTCATTAAGCTATTATAGTGCCTATATTTATAAATTTAAAAACAATATCTATGAATTATTGAAGACAAAATATTTTACTTTTATTAAGTTTAATATTTAATATCATTATATATATATATATATATAATATTTATTTATATATATAATATATGTAGTGATTTGAATATAGCAAAGAAAAGGAATTGTGATGAATGGAGTTAATAATAATAATATTTAGCACCGCGTCTTACTACCCGTTCGGGTTATACGCTTTAAGTATTAATTACGCTAATGGATTAGGAATTGGGAAGGTTGAATTAAAGGAAGTTAACCCGCATTTGCGTAGAGAGAGAGGAAAACTATTTAAGAAAAACCACCCTCAGTTCACCCGACCGAGATTCGAACCTCATTGAACCTTGATGAACATCAAATGATCCTAGAAAAATATATATTTTGTTGTACATTGAATCTAAAGAGTAACAAAATCAAAATATCTTAGATTTATACCCTGGTTGAAAGTTCTAAGCAGTTATAATCGTTACTAAATTATTAATGTTTCTCCTTGAATTTAGAGAAGAGATAATTCACTAGTGCAATATATTAATAGAAAATACCTATCTTTTGTGAGTGTAGCATAAGGTATGTGTAGTGAAAATAATTTTAACTTTTGGGTTGGGTCTACTTGATAAGAACTGTCATTGTCGCCTCAAGCCTATATTAGCAATAATAAGTTTGTTCTTAAATACACCCAAAGCTAAAAAAATCTGTGGTTTCACCTGCACTCAAAGATTAATAAAACACGAACTCTATTTTCCTGTGGTATTGTTCCAGCAACCTCCCGTTTCAACTAATTAAACTTTGTATCTTGCAACCTTAGATCACTTGCTAAATTCTTGTCGAATTAAATATAGAATTGAAGAGTGAATTAATTAATCTCTTACACACAGCGCGTGTCACGGCCTCCGTTATACTTGTGACAAAATGAGAAATAATATGTTTATTTTCCAATACCTCGTTAAATGGATAAATATCACCAAGGCTCACAAGTCCACATTAGTTGTAACGGTCGATTTGTCTGCCACAGTGCTTTGAATACAATTATTCACTTTGATATTAGTTGAAAATAACACACAAATTTGGTACAAAAATCACTACTACACATCAGCAATATTACTAAAGTTGTTGTTACAAAAGAACATTATTAAACAAGCATTCAACACCTACCTACAACTTCTCAAATGAACGCGAGTCGGGACAGATATAAGCCAATCTAGCCCACCATATTACTACCATCTGCATCTGATCACTGGAACTAAATAGTAGCCAGACCAGTATATATTATACCATGGTCTGAATATGCTTATTTTACAGGTCTTCCTTCCGTCCTAAACTTTATTAGTCTTACAATCTTACGACCTAACACTCCTGTGAAAATGAAATTATATGAGAAAATTAATTGACATTACAAACATTGTATATCAAAGAACAGCTTGTTCCTTATTAATTTTTTATGATAAATAAATGACCATTAAAAATAGTTTAAACTAATGCTAAAAATGAAAAGGTTATACATAATACAAGATTTGTGGGCGTTTGTAAAGTTATAACTACTTGCTTAAGCGTAAATAAACAAGTGAATGTCCTTGTCTCTTAGTTAAAGTAGGCCTATTTGTCGCTAACGAACTTCCGTCTTTCTTGGTTACAAACGTTTAACGTTATTTTTCCCTATAAAATACACATTTATATTAAATAAACTGTTTTCACTATAAACAATGTTTTGATCAATAGACGACTTTTAAGGAGCTGATTTCAGGAAATTATTTGTATACATCTATTCGATTTGAATTCTAAAATAAAAAAAAGGATTAACAAATTTAAATGCACATTAATTGATATCAAATAATTGCAGGTAGAGTTTGGATAAATTCTTCCTAATACAAAATACTATTGGAATTTTAATGTTTAATTAAAAGTAAGATCCGAATCTGGGAGAACGTTGATTAAAAGGTCATGTTCATCAAATTTTAACTTTGCAGTGCAAAAAATGAACTAGCTCATAAAGTTAAATGTAAAGAGTCTCAATATGATATCTTGTTTTTTGAATTATTAAACCTTTTGTATTTTCAATATTACACTATTTTATTTGATAGCTCTATAGTGTTTAAAAAGTGATAACCCTTTAGACTTTATCAAGAAAAGTACAACTTAAATCTAAAGTTTATTTTGGTGAAAACTTAAGTAATGTTGAATATGTTTAAAAATAATTTTAAAATATTGGTTTTATATTTAATAAGAAGCATTTTACTTACCCTATGGTTATTATCATTACCTAAATGCTTGGCCTTGTATCTGCCACCAGATCTCTAGGTCCTCTGCGATCCTCTTCAATGTCATTATTTGAAACGCATCCCATCTCATTGATCGTTTTCTTTAGATAGGATATCAATGCTAGTTCCCTCACATCTTCCCTTGAAAATTGTTCTGGATAAGATTGTCAAGTCCAGTATATGCACAAGGAGCTTCGATTACTTATTTCCTATTGTCTTTAGTAATTCCCTTTTCTCTTTTAATAGGCTTATAATTGGTTCCGTATTCTTCCTGTCTGTCTGGTAAGCTCTTGCTAGCTCTTTCCAAAACAACATCTAAGCTGGTTTATGTCTGGTTTCATCCTGTTCTCCTAAGATACAAATTTCACGTCCATATATCAGCACACTCCAATAAAGGTTTTGTCAAATTTCCTCATATTTTCTAAACTAATGTGTTTATTTAATAATAGGTTCCTATTATTTTGGAAGGCTTTCTTTCTTTTCTTTCCCCGTTTTTTGACCTCGGTAAGGCATCTATTTTCCGTGCTAATCACACTACCCAGATAGTAGAATTTCTTGAATAGTTTTAATCTTGCTTAGACTAGTCTTATATTAGCCTTCATTCCATCTTTATTTTTATCTGATATCATGAATTTCTTCCTCTTTGTATTTATTTTTAGCTCAACATTTATAGGGGTTTGTTTAATATTTCAAGCATTCGGTTTGTCTCAAGCTCTTAACCTGCTAAGATTGCAATGTTGTTTGCACTATGATCCTGTTTCCCATTAATTTTGTTTTCTTTTCGCTTTCATTGTTGTTATTACACCTTATACTAAAAAGTTAAACATGCAACCTTTTCTCAATCCTCTTTTTATTTTTGCTTCTCTTCTTCCGCCGTTTACTTATATTCATGTTTTTTGGAACTTATTTAAGTTTAGAATCAGAGGCCTTTCTTTGCAATCAAGTCCCCCCATATTGCTCATTGTTTGAAACAGAAGCTAACAATTCAGCTTGTCAAAAGCTTTTTCCAAATCGATTAACGCTTCATAAGCTTTCCTGTTGATTTCTTATCTTCTTTCTTGAATTTGACGCAGTGCCAGTATCATTGTCCGGCTACTTTTTTTTACCCTCCTAAGTCATATTGGTCATTATATAAACTCTTATTTATTTTCCTTTTAATAATTTCTTTTACTGTGTTCTATAAAATCTAGGCTACATGTGACAGATTGAGCTATTGTTCTATAGTTCAAACAGTCATTTGCATTTTCTTTAGACAGTGTTATTGTTTTCTGTTTATAAAATCAGTTGGCATGATTTCTTTTTCATAGAATTTCTTGACCACATTAAAAGGCTGATTTTTACAATGTTTTCGTTATTTTTTAGAAGTTCTCTAGGTTCGTTATCTGTATAAATCGCTTTACTAGCCTTAAATTTGACTAGTGTGGTGGAATAATTTTTATTCGCTTTCCAACAGTCAATCACCTTCTCATTTTTAAATAGCTATTTTCTTCTTCTTTTTTGACTATTTTACTTCAAGTTATTGTCTTGTATTGTAATGTTCTTATAATTAATATAAATATTATTTATAAGGTTTTATGTCCATTATGTCTCTATTAATTTCCTCGCTATCCTATTTCATCCCATTTCCTTTTTATACGCGACATTTTGATGTTATCATGTTTTATATTACCTTTTATTGGTCTAAATCCTAGTTTCTCAGTTTATTACTAGTTTTTATGAGATCTAAATTTGCTTGAGTCAACCATGTTTTCTTTAGCTCTAATTTCCTTTTAACTAGGACTTCTGTGGCAGCTACTGATCAAACGTATTTGATATTATCACATCCTGTGTTTTCATTGCTAAGGTGATTAGTTGTATCTTTAAAATTTTAGACCCAATTGGTATCTCTTGGGAATATAATAGCATGTGCTTGTTAGTACCATCTTATGTTGTTTGCAACATTCTAGCAATCTCTCACCGCTTGATGTCATTTCACCTAAACCGAATTTTACAACCTATTTAAGATCTTCATGAGTACAGATCGAAATCTCCCATCAAAATAATATTGGCTCTCTTATTCACTATCTCTATTAATTCATAAATGCACACGTAAATTTATTCTTACTTCCTTTTCTTCAATGTTAGTGGTGGGGAAATACACTTATACATTTACCAAGTCTACATGAATAGCATTTGCTTAAATCATTTAATATCCTGATTAAACTCTAAAATATGTTTTGTTATATTTATATAGATCACTAGTTCATTCAAATGTAGGTGAAAATATTTTAAATGGAGAAATATTTACGCTTAGGTACTTCAAAACTGACCACTTTACAATCATGTTCCAAAACCATGAATTGGGTTTTGTTGTTTTTGTTATAATTATAATCATAACTTTATTAAATATTTGGTGAAAGCAAGAGTGAACACCTCTTTAGTTACTTTTTAATATAGAACTACGATATATTCTAGACTCTATTTGCAGGGTAGAAAAAACATCCCATTTTGCTGTCGAGGCGTTTTTATTTAAAGTTCTGAATTGAAGGGAAATTGGATTTTATTTATATTTAATTGATATTTAATTGACATAAAATATAAAAATATTAGGTGAAGGTTTTCAGGCCAAAGATATAGTTAATCACTTCAAATTATATTAAATGAATTCCCACCATTGATTAATTATAATATTTTATTGTGAATCAATTGACATTATTTCAGCTCTATTATAAATGTCTGGTTTGGGACTTGGGAGGGCAATGCTGATGAATATTGGTGAGTTGGAAAGACTATGCTGATTGATATATTTGAGTTGGTAACTCTATAACAGATGAATATTTGTAGTTTTAGAAAGCTATGATTTAAGTATTTTGGGTAAAGCTATACTAAGGTAATAAATAATTGTTTCTAAAAGCTTCTGATAGTTATTCGTGATTTCGGAAGATCTTTTACCTATATTAATCCCTGTTTGTGAAGGCTATGCTCATATACATAAGTGGTTTTGCAGATGCTTTGATTAGCCTGTATATAAGGTGCTTGAGGATGATGATATGGTAATAGCTATTGGTGTTTTGAGAAGGGTATGCTGATTGATAAATTTAGTTTGGGGAGGCCATTAATGTATATTGCTTGTTTATGAAGGCCACTTATAGATACTTTATTTAATCACCTTGCCTTACTACCTGTTCAGGCTATAAGCATAAATATTTACTCTAATGTGGTAGGGATTAGAAAAGAAGCATCTTAAAGGTAATCTAACCGTATTGGCGTAGCAGGAGAGTAATACAACATTTAGGGAGAACCAACCCCATTAGATAATATTGGGATTTGACTCTGTTCTCTCCATCAGAAGCAGGCCATTCTAAGATTTTAGTGTCTCCTTAGACCATTTGGCCACTGAAGCGGGTCTGATAGATAGTTTTATATATGTTATGCTGATGGATTTTGATAATTCGGATAGAATATATTGAGGGATATCGATGGTTTGGCAAGGCTATGATTATGGATGTTAATTGTTTTGGAATATTATATGTGTGGATGTAGGTGTTTCTTGGAATCCTATCATGATATATATGTAAATGAGACTTGGGGAGCCGATGCTAATAATACCTATGTATACATACATTCATATGTATATGTTTAAGTTTATATATATATGTGTGTGTGTAGACATACATATATATGTGTGATTTGGGGAAGCTTCCTATGGATGTTGGGCATTTTTGAAGGATATAAATTGCTGATATGTAAATTCTATCTATGGATATTGATTTGTAAATGCTATTCTGATGAATATTTCTGATTTTTAAACGCTATTCTAAAGGATATTGATTGTTTTGGTAAACTATCATGTCAACTATCGAAGGTTTCGATCACAATATCTCAGATGTAAACAAACTTTTTATGTTAACTGGAGCCTATTTTTACCAATAAATTTGACTTTTATTTATGCTTTGTAAATAGTTATCGTTCTAATATAAATTATTGGGTGATAAGTAAAATGTGTAAAGAATATGATTTTTTTGTTGGATTATTCTTTAAATTAGATAAATTATCATCAAAATTTACCCTAAATTTTTGTAACATATTTTTGGTAATAGGGAAACTGATAATGTATATATTTGTTTAAAAGTTTGGTCAAATAAGAGTTAGAGGTCTCTAAGGTAAATTATATCTCACTTGTAAGTTATGAATCTGAATAAACAGTAAAATATTGGTATAAATCTCAACTGTGGATTATTTTCATATGTATTCCTGGTTAATACGAGCTAGTATTTAATTGTTTAATATAATTATGCTTAGTAGTTTATTCGTAGATTACCAGGAATTAAATATTATACAAATTATGTATATAATTGTAAATATCTAAATACATATTTGTAAATGTATTATATTTGTTAGGAACCAAAATCTGACCAAAATATTTAACAGGATATAGTCAAAATCAAGAATGCACAGATAAAGAAACTCATAGTTGCAACAAGGAATTATTGTAAGTCATATGACTAGTTAGGATGACAATACTTGTTTTAGACACTAGTTTTTTATACTATGAGCGTGTATAGTAGATTCTTGATAAGAATTAACGGTTGGTTCATTACCAGGAGTTATACAGTGATAAATTGAATCAATATCAGTTCAGATATGGTCAAAATAGGACTTCTGAGTTGTTTAGTGATAATGAGTACTACGAGCAATTTATCCAAAGTCAGGTAGGTATATGTGTATCAATATGATAGTTTTGTACTTAATGGTTTTTACTATTCCTTGTTTTTAAATATATCAGTTAAAGATTAGAATTTATTTATTTTATGATAAGTATTTAACGTGCAGTTTCTGAACCAACTGATTATATATATATATATATCAGCATTTTATAATTTATTTTTAGCAATGGTGTAAGGGTCTAACTACCAATTTTGCTGGGAAGGGTATTTTCACAAACCTTCCTGGGTTATTTTACATGATACAATTGACATGGGACCAACTTCCTTTCTTCCCTTGCATAGTAAGTTGTACTAAGGATTTTTATTGTTAAAGAATAATCCGTTAACCTCTTCTGGGTTTGAACCTATGAATATCGGGTCCTGAGGTTAGAACTTTACACCAAGGATACCGAGGTCGAACCTAAATTCCATTCACTGTAGGAATTACTCTCTGAAAAGTCTTTTTTACTACCAATATTCTACTATATAATAGATTTTTGGTAGGGAAAAAGGCCTTTCAGAAAACAATTCTACCGTGAACAGATTTTATATTAGTACATCTCTGGCGTGTTTATGAAGTGTTGTGAGACCCACTCCTCTTTAAATAGACAACCTGCTATTATATATCTAATTTTTTTTTCAGCTTGACAGAAACAAACGTAGAATCATTTCATTTTCTTCTAAATATATTTCTATTTTTTTTTAGATATATATTTCTATTTTTTTTAGATATATATTTCTAAATACTTTTTAAAATTCATAGAATAATATATTCTTAATAAAAATTTAAGCCCCCCACTAATTGTGATAGTGGCTTAATCCATATTTGAACATCGACATGCATGTTACATTTTGTGAATTGGGATGGCGACCATTCAAAAGCAATTACAGTCAATTTATGGCATGGAATGGGCTCGAACGTGGGTTCATCTAATTGGGAAACACGAATAGTTCGACTACACTTATGAGGTAGCATTAAACGCACAATTCGAATCCATTTAAACCGGAAGGGTCAGTTGTATGGTTTGTGCGGTAAACTTTGACACGATATACTGGTGTTAAATCCTGACTGATTGAAGTAACTTTTTGTTCCCATAACGTTGTTATCCATCCTTGCTCCTCTCATTAGCTTTTTTTTTAGTATGAGGGGCATTGTAAAGTTAAGTATTTTTTACCCAAACTCATGAATAATTTAGTTTTATCTCAGTGTCTTAAAACCCTCCCGGGTCTTCCACACTTAAATACACTAATATTGGAGGGCTGATAAAGGTATAGTAGAGGAAATTTACACGCATTTTCATGGTGGAGAGCACTCCTTGACTCACCCATCTGGGATAAGTGTATTGACCTTACCATCACTTAAAAACCAGACAAAAATATATTTTATACTGAAAAATTATTCTTTGACACATAAATCAAACTCGTGATCCTTGGCCACAGACAAATAATATACCCAGACACTTAACCTCCAGGTTAAAATAATTGCGCTCCTTTTGGCAGCTTGAGTCTTTCACCACTAGGATCGCTGTGGTTAGTCAAATTATCATTCCGCAGTGGCACTAGCGAGGCCCAGTGTGGAAGGACTCAAGCTGGAAAAAGAAGTGCAGAAAAATCCCCGTAAGGTTGAGTGTCTTTTTCTTACTTGTCTGTGTCCTTGGCTTTACGCGCCATATTCCTAACTCTGAGCGATTCATCCCATGCTAAGTGTCATTATTCACTAATAGTTTTAAGGCAAAGTTTGTTATGATCATGTGGAAATCATTTGCTGAAATTGTTTGCTAAAATAATCTATCAATGAAATGTTTACGATCATGACATTTGAGGCAGCTATATCAATTACCTAAAAATTATCTCAATCTTTTAATCTCCACTATTCATATACAATTAATTACATGTGCAAACGTTAGCTGTCTTCTAGGACTAGGCGAGGCTGGACGTTTGGTCCACGTGTCTGCTGACACGGGTCACATTGATAACTGTTAAGAGATGCATATATCATAACTTTAATGGACCATGACTTGATTAAGAAATTTACCTGCGAATATTTGACTAATTATATACTTAATGGTCGAGAAATTCAATAATTAACTAATCCTGTATACTCTGCTAGGATGTGTAAAATTTTACGCTCTCTCCTAGACTGCGTAGGTGATTTGCTGCCTAATATTGAAATCATGTACGAGTTGCGGCCAGGCTTTTTAAGAGGCACGTACAAATGGTGGCCAACTCACTTGATAGAGAAGTATGAGTTGCGTACATCTAATTAGCAGTGTGCCTTCTATTATAGTGTCTTAAATTTCAGATAGAAACTATCATCGTCTCATGTTGTCATCCATCGTAATATACAAACTTCCTCAGTTCTTGACGTTCAATTAAATTATCTCGCAAGCCACTCTTTGTTAATAGTTTGTGTTTGTAAGTGGGCATTAAATTTTCTTATAACACGTCATTTTGAAAAATGATCATTTTTCTTTGGATTAAGACAAGTTGTTTTAAAACTGTAATGCCTTTTATAAATAAAATGATTTTTTAATATTAAGATTATCAAAAATATATTTGTACTTATTTGGAACTTCCATGAATTACGCACTTAACTTAATCTACACTTTGAAGGCTACAATGACAATAAGCACTATTCTTAGTAGATAAGGTTTTATTGCATTTTCATGTATCTTTTACTGCCCAATTTAACTCAAATATAGTTTCATCTAATATTTATTTTTGGGGTGTCTGATATATTTTGGGGGATATCTGTTGAACACACGTTATATAAACTCATTGTCAAAGAACAATAATGTTAAAGCAATAATATAATATCTACCTGTGGTATTTAGTATATAATTAGAAGTACCGTTTAGCCAATAGCGTGAAATAATTGTTTAAGAATATAGTATAGTATCTAGAATAAAGTAATACTTAAGAATCCCGTTTGCAACAAAGGTAAATATACTTTCACAAGAAGCAATGTAATAAAGGTTAAATAACTTATCAACGAACAGATCAAAATAAAAGCTTATCTCAAATGTTATCACTTAATTTAAAGGCTATGGGTGATTAGGGTTTCTTATTGAAAACAATACGGTGTACTTTTGATAAACTATGGGGAAAACCACAAGGAATAATACAGTAAAAAAAAACTCCAGTAAACCTCACAGAAATTTTATCCCGATCTAACCATCATTGTTTAATGCAAATTTATAATAATATACTTTGACCGCTCGGTCAACAATACGAGCCATTGGCTTGTTGTGAAGTCGACACTATAACGGAGGACATAAATAAATGTACTATTTGTTAAAAAGTATATTTAGCTTGGTCATCATAAGTAAGGCCTATATAGGGGAGGAATCATATGTTATATTCTCATTAAGGCCTACGATACTTATTTTTTTCATTTACTGTCGTCAATTGTGTACTATTTAAAATATGTGTTTCTGTGGCTTTACGAAAGCTACAGTGTTTTGTAAGCTATTGTTGTCATTAGAGACGAAAGTAAGGGGGACACTACCCTCCACCTATGGATCAAACTTTTAACCAGAAAATTAAAAATTCACTTTTCGGTCAATGCATAGTGCTAAAAGTAGCGTTTATATATGACTAATATAGCTAATTCTTTTATTATATTATTCGTTCGGTAAAAATAGATTTCAATTATTATCTAAAGTGAAATAGTTTCGTTCTGTCTTCCTCAATAGTGAAAAACTAGCGACGCCTATACTGTAAGCATACATATCAGTAACGTGGTGCGGTATGTTGTGGTGTGGTGACATGTTAATTCTTGCTTGTTGGAACTTCACCTTTGAAATATTATCGTAAATTGGTTAAAAATTAATTTGCCAGCTATTGACGAAACTAAATTCCCATTTCAGTATATATAGTGGAGCCTATGTATGATTGGTCAAATGTGTATTGAAAGGTTTAAAAAAATAAAAGATACAGTAATTTTAAAAGAGGGCACTTTGGCCTTAGTTAAAAATATATCATTATATAATACATTTGTCCTATATAATATTGTGGAATCTCATCTTTAAGATAGTTAAGATGGTATTTTCTAGACCAATGGGAAGCCCATTTGTTTTTCTAATTCTGATATACTTTTGGTCTCTCTTGAGGGCAATGCAGATTAAAAATTTACTTACCCCCCTTTTTTTAAAAATCAAATTTCCAGAAACATTTAAAATAGTACAACATAAATAAATTATACGGAGCTACACACGGACTTTCTCTCTCTATTGTTTAAGAGTGGAGATATTTACTCATAGCTCATTATATACGAGTATGTGAAACGAAATAATATACACTAGGAAACACAAACATCAATTTCGCTACACTTTCGTAAAACATTTTTTGACTCCCGGTCTTAAATTCTATAACTGAGGCGTTGACATGGGAAAGGTAGTAAGTGCCAAAAATTTGAATTTTCAGGTTTTTCATGGAAAATAAAGTAGGGCTCAGTGCCAATAGCATAGAAATAGTAGTTAGTCCGTAGAAAATACAGAACAGGTTCAAATCGTAGCCGCTAGATGCCTCCGGTGTCAAGTGCCGGGCAGTTTGCACTCCCTCACACCATCCTTAAGGTTTTACCGTATTTCTTGCTAACGAGTGATAGTGTTTGTTTGTGTTATTATTTATTGTTTCTACAAGTCAGCATACCTCCAAAAGCTCGTCCTTTTAAAATGGTAAGTTTATTTAATTATTACTTTATATTTGTTGGGTATAGTCAAACTTAGAAACAACTTTTTTAAACAACATCTAATATAACCCAACATTTTTCCCGGGCTACATGTAAGTGTCACTACAAGTTTCATGATTTTATTCAACAGCAAATAAGCAAACGTCATGCCGATATTTTGAAGCAAACGTCTGACGTGCAAGGCACGTTTCTAATGTGTCTGATTAACATTTACAACATTGATAGAAGGAGACATTTAAATATGATGAGCCCACTACAAGTAAGAGGAAAGTTTCTGCTAATTATTGTTTACTTTCCTCTGACAGTGTTCATTTGCAAGTATGCAACAGATCGTTCAAGACATCATAGGATTACCAGACAAACGTGTTTATATTTTGATAAAAAAGAAGGGGGAAAGTATTTTCAAAGACCACCATGGAAAAATACCTTTATCTCACGCCCACAAGGCAAAATATACTTAAGAGGATAAACAGCCTTTCATGGGTCATATCATATAATTTCCTACTGAAAAAAGCCAATATTTCTGCCATAAATCATCCAAACATTATTACCTAAGCCCTGATCTCAACATACACAGAATATACCGGGCCTTCAAATTATTGTACCCTTATCGTAAAATTGATCCATATTTTACAAGAGGGTTTTTAAAAACGAGCTCTCTAAGTTGTCATTTCATCGCCCTGGCACTGATACTTGCACAAAGTGTGACTTAATAAAGAATAAAACAAAGAGCGCAATTGGGCCCAACATGTTTCCCTTGATTTCAAAGAAAGAATTGCATTTAAGAAAAGCTGAGAGAGCTACGAAAGCTCTCAACTATGATAACACGATATCACGAATGCCCTCGAGCACAACATGTACAGTGACCATGGACATGCAAGAGGTAATCTTTACTACTATTTTAACACATTCAATTATGTTTTATATCAGGCAGATATCAAATTACAACTTTTGCATGCATCTTGGTGAGACAGGGCAAAGTTTTTTTTTATGTGCTTGTGGCATGAGGGTATCGCTGGTCGTGGTAGGAATGAGGTTGCATCCTGCATCCTTAAAGTAATTTTGATCTGCATCAGTAAAAAATAATAATTTAAAAATATGGTATGATAGCTGCGCCAGCCAAAATAAGAATAGAATAGTTTTAATGGTTCTTATTTATTTTATTGCGAAAAACTATGTTGATTCTGTGGACTTGAAATTCCTAGCTTCGGGACAATCATACATGCCGTGCGAAAAGGAATTTGTCATCATAGAGAAGAGTAAAAAACAATGTCAGGCTATGGTTCCGTAAGAAGTAGCTGAAATGGTTCCAAGTGCTAAAGTATTCAAGATTAATAATGTAATAATGATAAATGATGAGAGCTTTTTCGACTTTTCCACCAAGTGTGATAAATATTTGAACACGACTTCTCTTAAAATCAGCAGCCTCAGTTGGATTAAATTCTCAAGACAGTCATTTAATGTCATGGAAATGAGGAAAGCACATCAAAGCTTAAAAAATAGGAAAGTGATTCATGGCCATCACCAAATTGCACAGCTAAAAAAAAATATTATCGATGTTTGATTTCCTGGATGAAGAGTTTCATGACTTTTACAGGAAAATCTGTGAATGACGTAAAATAAAAGTGAATAATATAGTTTCACGCAGGACTGATTTCCATTTTAAATTTCCTAGGATCAAGAAATTTACAAACAAAATTTGGACTAATTTTTCAAAATGAATTTTTAACACATTAAGTGTATGTATTGTTTCGATTTAGTAGTATTTGTTGTAATTAAATCAGTAAAATGTGACCGAAAGTCTTTTTTGCTTCCCCTGAAAAGTTGAATTTTTGGCACTTACTTGCCTTTCTCATGTCAAGGCCTCAATAGTTTGTTGATCTTTACAAACCTTTCATTGCTAAGGAGATTTACATAGAATATTAATAAATTAAATTTGAACGTATACAAACTCAAAACTTAAATGTAGCCACATAAGAAGTGTTTTTTTTTCAACATAACTCCACTCACTAATGAGATAGCATGATGGTATACAGCTTACAGTCCTTACGCTGTATTCTGATAAAATAAGGAGTACAACTAAAGTCCCGTCTCGATCCGATGAGTACTGTTTGAGTTTATAGTAACAAACAAACAAACAAACAAACAAACAAACAAACAAACAAACAAATAAACAGACAGACAATAAAAGACACAGAACAATTTAGAATTGTCTTATACGTATAATATTATTATTATTAGCACCGCGTCTTACTACCCGTTCGGGTTATACGCACTTACGCTAATGTGTAATGGTAGGGTGAATTGTGAGATGAAATGGAGGGCCTACAGCTTAACGTGGAATCCGAACCATGGTGGAGACCTGGCATTCCTCGCATATTATATGTATAGATAAGGCCATAGTGTAATCAGCAAATTTACACTGTTATCTTTCAGGGTAAATGGAGTGAAAATTACATTCTCGTTTAATACAAAACGACTCTAAGATATAGTTCACATCAGGAAGGCCTACCACAAGCGCGGTATTTACTTTCACTAACCCGCTTCAATGACCGAATGCTTAAAGGCGTCACTCTTGTGTAGCATTGGCCTGCTGATGATGGGGACATCAGGGTTAGAATCCCATTCGAGTCTACTGAGGATGGTATTTCCTAAATTGTTTCAAACGCTTATTCCACGCAAATGCTGGTATATTACATCTAAATTGATTCCTTCCGTATCCCTACCTCATTATAATAATTATCATACATGCGTATAACCTGGACAGGTAGTAATAAGCAAATATCGTTTGGCAAAATTATAACTTTTAAAAAAGTCGGATATTTCTGACTTTACTAAGCTTATCCGGCAAAGATTTATTTGATTACCAAACCCTTCCTTCACCTCTGACAAGACATCTTGTGAATGTGAGGAATGCCAGGTCTCCACCGTGGTTCGGATTCCACGTTAAACTGTAGGTCCTCCATTTCATCTCACAATCACCCTACCATTACACATTAGCGTAAGAGCGTATAACCCGAACGGGTAGTAAGACGCGGTGCTAATAATAATAATAATAATACTAAGCTTATCCGAAGCTTCGAAATTTTGAATACAATAACATTTAAAAATAATACGCTAAGCAGCCCTTTAGTAGAGTGCAAAAATGAATGCAATATGTATAAAATGGAGTATTTTCCTGAGAGATATATCAGATAATAAACTATTATACATTGCTAAAAAAAAAATTGGAAAAAAAAGCATCACTGATTAACGAAGAGCATAAATTAAATAATAGGCTTTTAAAGAGACAAATTGGTCCCTACAATTACCACTACAGTTTTAATTTTCAACAACAAAAACACGGTTGTTGTATAATATCTAAAGAAATTACCTCCCATCTTCCCCCATTTCTTGGATTCAGTCTTCAAATTTAAAATTTACATAATTTTTGGATTATTTGAATGCTTAAAATATTCAAATTTTAAATCACATCTTTTTTTTTATTAGCTTTCTCTAAATCTTTATTTTAAAGTTTAAAAACTCTATAGGTACTTTTCTAGTTATATAGAATAGCCCATCCATGTTTAAAATAATGGTTTTTGTATAGATTGCGTTCGTTTGTGCACTCATTGTATGTGCTAATTAATGTTTCGTTTCAAAGAGTGAATTTAAAAGGTTTTGATTTGCGATTTTCATGGCTATCTATATATTGTAAAAGAATAAATTATATAAAGAGTGCAGCTGGATTTAGAACATCTTAATTTAATAAGCTTTGATATGTTTCTATTCACATGATTTATTAGAAAACTTCTAAACATCATATAAATTTAAAATTTGGAATTTCGATAGGCTTTAAGATATACGAGAATTCTCTATAAAGTCCAGAAATCTAAAATAGCTATTATTACCTAAATGTATGGTGTTTTAACTCTCTAACAACTATTTATACTTGTTATACTAGTTATACTTAAATTTCTACTAGAACCTACAGGTAAGAGCTAAAAATATGGTTTATATATTAATAAATTTCAGCTTTTAAAAAACGTTCATATTATATTTTTATTTTGACTACGTTTGCGTTTTTCAACTCAATTTAAATCAATAAAGACACATATTTAAACATAGTTTAAGATTTAGTTACTTTTTTCCTGTTGTCAACTAAAAATAACAAATCTACGTTATAGATTTCCCGTGCGAAGAACGCATAAATCAGCTAAAGATGAATAAATATGATTTGCCTACTAATATGAATAGTAAATAAACAACACAAAATATAGTTATTCTTTGGATTTTATATTAATTTGTATTCTGTAATTACTCTTTGCAGTGTGGTTTATTAGGCGATCAAATAAGACAGAAAAAATGAATTCAACATTCATTAGAAAAAATAACATGTTGGTTACATATTCTAAGAAAAAGTAATTTAAATACATCAATTTAATTTGATTTTAAAAGAAAATGTATAGCCTATTTTTTAACGGAACCTCCAAGCTATACCGATGCGAAATTTATTCGCAATCGGTTTTGAAATTTTTGAGTTGAAGAAGAAATACGTAGGCCAAGTAATTTTTATGTATATTAGGCTCTGATAGATTTAAAGGCATTTTGGTGACTTTTTGATTCAATTAAAATATAAATAATGTACCCTGATGTTAGATTTGGATTTGAGACAATTTGACTATAATATATTTCGTTAAAATTTGATTTGAAGTATATTCACTATAAAATTTCCATTCCGATTTGATTCAAAATGTTGTAATTATAAAATATTATATTCATATTCGATTCAAGATGTTAAATAAAGGTTCAGTTTCGGTACGTAGTTTAAAAATTTTCCTTTGCCAAGGCTTATAGGCTACTTTATACATTCGAAATAATGAAATATTACAAAGTATCTTGACCAGCTAATCAGGAATAAGTATTTCCTTGTGGGTGTTTAAGGTCTACTACACATAGAAATAAAAAGTGCTCAGCGATATTTTCAATTAATAATAATATATGGCACTGAAAAACTATTATTATTTGCTGTGGATCATGAAACATTTGATCAATTGTTATATATATTATCGTAATATATCTGTCAGCTATTTAGCTTTGTGCAAAATACGCCACTAGATGTGATCGTGTTGTGTTCTCAATCTTAACCTTTCATTAGCTGAACTCTTACAATTTGTAAAGCCATAGTAAAATATTGTGCACATTCCAAGTTTGTAAGGGCGTGATCTTTATGCTTATAAAAGGAATGTTTTATCAGCTTAAGACTTTCCGTCAAAGAAATAGATTAGCGCTTTAAAACTTAAGAGGGCATCTTCGTTATATTTAAAATATTCAGTAATTAAATGGAAAATACATTTACTCTAAAAGGAAATTCAGCTAGTCTAGGTTAGGCAGCCATCATAATTGTATGTTGTCCTGATAGAATGGGTTAAATAACTTTATATATATGTGTGTGTGTTTTTTAATATATTATTATAGGAAATAAAATACTTCACTTAATTTTTAACTCGAAAACCTGTAATTTACATGCTACTACTCCACCAGTGAGAAATTTGTTGATTTGTCCAAGGTTGTGACCAATATCTCTATATTCTGTTCACAGGATGAGAGTTTGTCATAGCTACAGGTTTTCAACGTTACAATAGGCAGTTGAAGGAAAATTGGCATTTTAATAACACAATTTAAAAAAAACAACTTACTGACCAGTTTCTTCTTTTCATTTACATTCATATCCTCTTAGTTTGTGAATGTCATTCAAGGTTTGCGGTTTCTTTGTTGTATCATTTGTCACGAGCCAAATCTCTAGCCTATAAAACGTCTAATTTATTATTAATTTAACATCTACTTCGAGAACACTCATGACTTCAGAATAATAATAATAATAATTTCAATTTCTATTTCAATTTCCTTTATTATAGTGCTGGCCAACAGTCGTAAGACCTATAACAGGCCAGCACTGAAAGTACACAAGTACCTTATACACACACACACACACACACACAAATGAAGCTTTGAATTCACCAAATAGCCAACGCCGTTCAGACGAATTATCTTCCACTATTTTAAATCTGTAGTTGTTCAGTTGCCAACAACCTTTTACTACCCTTTGTTTTTTATACAACCATGTCTACACTTGTTTTTTTTGTACGTTTATTTCAGCACCGCATCTTATTATTCATTCGGGCTATA
>CABFOV010001386.1:56619-81366 GCA_902141375.1 Timema poppense
TAACTTTAATGGCGTTCCCGGATTTGAATGTAGCTCAGTTTGTGGAAATGTACCGTTACCCAGGAGAATACCGAATATACTAATAGTATTTTATTATTATTATTATTATTATCACCACGTCTTACTACCCGTTCGGTTTATACGCACTTACGTTAATGTGTAATGGTAGGGTGATTGTGAGATGAAATGGAGGACCTACAGTTTAACGAGGAATCCGAACCACGGTGGAGGCCTGGCATTCCCCACATTCACAAGATTTCTTGTCAGAGGTGAAGGAAGGGTTTGGTAATCAGATAAATCTTTGCCGGGACCGAGGATCGAACCCCGGCCGCCAGCTTAGAAGTCTGACACCTTAACCCCTAGACCACCAGGTCACCAATAGTATTATATTTTCGTGGAGGCCCTTTTCATGTCCCGATGGGATGAAGGTTGTGAATCTGACGTAAGATCATAACCTAATAACCAAATAACCAAACCATGGTGACATTGGAACTTATTCACCTTTCGGGAAAAAATCCCAAGGTACCAACCGGGAATCGAACCTCTTAAGTCAGCAGCCAGGAGCTCTAGACCCTATAAAACGGGGCAGGTCAATGGCTTCGATTCTGACAGGTCAAAGAAATAACGCTTTTATGAACTTCCGCCATTCCCTGCTGACTAGAGTGACAACGACACTTTAACCACCCGACGGCTGTGTCAGTATTACTGTGAACATCCCACAGTTAGAACGAACGTTAAGGACGTTCTACCGGTGACGTCACGGACGATCAAGATAGAATTTCCCAAGTTAATGAATTTACGTTTTAATCAGCGAGTTTTAAATATATAAAGTTGAAACCAAAACCATAAACTCTTAAATAATTCTAAATATAGTCCTACAGTGTAACAAAATTATTATTTTTGTCCTTAGGAATATCTTGTAAAATTTATTTTATAAATCTTCTTCATCTTAATCTATTTGGCTTGGTCACGAAAGTGTCCTGTAGGAGTCTTCCTCCAAGCATGTAGATTAAAAAAGTCCGTGGTAGCATCTATCTATAATATCGAACAAGAAAATATAAAATTAAATAGCAAGTCAATGTTTTCAAGGCACAAATAATAATGTGATTATGTAAACTCAGCAGAGGAAGAGGGAAAGGGTTATCAGCACATAGACAAGAGCACTCTCAAGATGAACTACTCATTTTATTTCCTTGGTACCTTCTTCGTACCTTGGTGTCTAAGTGTGATAGTGCTCATACTGATTAGGTGCGTCATGCTAAGATGCAACCCTCTAGGCAAAATAGCTTCGAAATCCCCAAGAAGCCAACGCCGTTAAAGTTCATTCTGGAACTTTTAATAAAATGAAATTATAGATCTTTTTGGAAGAGTGATGTGTAGAAATATATACTCCGAAGTATGAATCATATCCAAAGGTATTTTTTAAATTTACCATGCGTATGTAACAAACATGTTTATTTTAGAATTTAAGATAATTAAAATATTTATAGTTGGTAAAATCTTGAACTTCAAGAATTTGGCAAATTATAAACACCTCTCATATTACACCTTATGTGTCTTATAGTTGATGTCATCGTCAAGGATTTGTAGAGGAGCTTTTATATTCTGATTATAGATAGGCCAAAAATTATTATAAAATACCTCGAGCGATATGCTTTGACTGAAATGAACTCAAGTTATAAACTTATTTAGGTTCTACATCAACTTATAGTATATATGTTACTGTTAATTCTATAAATCAGGTTAATATACATCATCACCGGATGCTACGAATATTAACCAACAGTTCTGGTGAATGTGATAAATTTTTCATGTTGTAGTCAAAATATTCACTTTAAAATGCTATTATGAATTATAACCAGCACCCTATGGTTAACGTGATTAATCTTATCTTTTATTGAGTGCAGATGTAGGGTGTTATCTTGATATGGAATCTACCTAACCTAACCTAACCTAACCTAACCAATAGATTTTCATATTAATATTATTTATCACTTCAGCCCAAACGTGTGTTTTATCACTTCAGCCAAAGAGGTTTTGTTGCCATGTAAAATAAATGGTTAAAATAATAAATTAGATTTTCATAATATTATAGTTTATTACTACAGCAATAAAAGGTTTTGATATGTAAAATAACTGGTTAAAATAATAAATAACATGTATAAAATCAAACTAACAGTTAATATCGGATGCTTTGTAAAATAACCGCTCATTATCCACAATTACTAATTTATAACTTTAACGGTAACATATGTATTCTGACTGAAATGTATTAAAGTGAAAATGTTTATACACTATTAATTTATATTGTATATATATATACATGCGTATCTGAGATACATCACTCGTAGACCAGTTTGTGAAAATATTATCTAGTACTAATGTAACGTTGTCCAGGGCACGCCTGAATGTATTATCGTACATTCTTTCGGTGGATGTTATATGAGGGTGTGTTACCAGTGGAAACTCTTAAACTTGGCTCAAGCCTAATTAAGCAAGCCCTGGTGACCGTTGGGATAATTTCCCTTTCGATAAATTTGCCCATGGAACCAGCTAGGAATTGAACCCAGGATACCCTAGGTTCGTAGCTGGGTGCACTAACCACTACACCACGGGGCAGGTTGACTTAAAGAAGAAGACTTATATTTCCAATGATCTAACATGCTAGTCTTAAAAAAAACTTCAAATGGAAAATCAATTTATAGTTTCATAACAATTAGCTTTTTAAGTCCTAAGATGATAATGATTTTTAGATATTATCGCTTAAAAGCGTTACGGTAAATGCAAAACATTTACAATACATACATTTGTTTTACTCGTTACACTTGTAAGAAATTCAGATGGCTATTTATATATCTCGCGTAATTTTTAAGATTGTATCGATAAATTGTTTATGGCAATCTTGCTTTAAAACACAATGATGACGGTGTGGGAAAAATAATTATACATATAAAGAAACGTAATTTAATATGACTTTATTACATTTTATGCTTTAAGCTTTAGTTTCAAAAACCAAAATCTAGAAGAAGGTTTTAGATTTCACTCTAAGATTATTAATATTATTATATCAAAAGATTTCTATTTATTGAATGTCCATACATAAACTGAAACATATTATTATTATTATCTCAAATTAATTATCTTAAATTTTAATCAAAATATTAACAGTAAATAATGTTTTATAATATGATACATGTGAGTATAGGGTTTATACAAAGATATAAAAAACTATTTTTTTACTTTATTATAAAACACTCTCCATCTCAACCAATTGGTTACTCTAGATATATCGATGAATATTAGTAAAATGCAGTATTAGGTTACTATTAATTACATAAACTATTCTTGATATTTAATAATAATTATTCATATGATGATCACCATGTGTGTTATTTATCATTAAATATGAATGAATATAAATGTTTAAATATCACTTGTTTACCAAATGAGTCACTGGGCTTAAATAATCGCAATACATCTAATTTATGAATATATTATATTGCAGAGTAAGATAACATTTTAGCACCGCGTTTTACTACCCATTCAGGATATACGCCTATGTACTAACTATGCTCATGAGTTTGGTATAATATAAGTTGAACTTAGAGGAAGTATAGCCACATTTGCATGGAAAGAATAGGATACCATTTAGGAAAAACCACCCACAGTATTCACTACTGTGCACCAAACAAGAATTGAACTCTGATATCCTCTTCATCGGAAGTCTAATCTATTGTGAGAAAGACGCCTTAGACAATATGACCAACGAAGTAGGTCCCGAATATAATTAATTTAAGAACGTGCATCTTACTAATGAGCCTTTTAATTTCGTTAGAGTTCACATTTTTATATTCAATAAAATCTTACAATGAAATAAATAACTCAAATATTTAAATATATGCATTCATCCTAGTCTTAGTATAAATACAACTAGTTTTAAAATATTAAATCTGCACTCAAATATCAAGCTTTAATAATAAAAAGTGTTTCTACAGATTATCTAGGCCATTTATTTGAAAGCCATTGCTGCCCATCCGGGCTATCTGAAACTAACCACACAAACGGGATGGGGATGAAAAGGTAGAATAAAGAGAAAATTTACATTAAAATATGTAGAGTGAAAGTGGGAATGCATTTAGTAAAAATCCCCCTGACTTCAGTACACCCAGCCTTGATTAGAATTACGATCTCCCATTGACCGTAAAAACTAGACTTGAGTGAACCTGACTTCTAGTCCACGTGTGAGTAAAAGAATGTCTTGCCTAATAGCTTAAATATACCAGCACCACGATCATCGGCAAGGACAATAATGAAAAGTCATAGCCATCATACATAAACTGAACGAGTTCAATTTCTATACAAGCTTATTATTATTATTATTAGCACCGCGTCTTACTACCCGTTCGGGTTATACGCACTTACGCTAATGTGTAATGGTAGGGTGATTGTGAGATGAAATGGAGGACCTACAGTTTAACGTGGAATCCGAACCACGGTGGAGGCCTGTCATTCCCCACATTCACAAGATGTCTTGTCAGAGGGGAAGGAAGGGTTTGGTGATCATATAAATCTTTGTCGGGACCGAGGATTGAACCCCGGCCGCCAGCACAAAAGTCTTGACACCTTACCCCTATACCCCCTCTATGCAAGCTATTAGTCCCTCTAGTTTAATTAATCCCAGACAAAATATAACAATAAAACCAAAAAATCATTAAGCTATCTGATAAAAGTTGATAAATCCATTCTCACAGGGATTTATTTTTGTACCCTCGCTCCACATGGAACAAGGAGCCCCTAAATCGATAGACAGATTCACCGTCGACCTAGTTATGGTGCATAACCTCTGATATATCCAACACGTTTAGTCCCAAACTAAAGTTTCCCTGGTCGATGCCACCTGAAATAATGAGAAATCGGTTGGATAATCGAGCCGGAGAGTAGGGCATGGCAGTCATGTAAGTCAGGGTAACAGGCTGCAATAACAGTGAGTGTGGGGGGGTAGTGTGTCAGCTGGCATGGTCGAGCGAATTCCCAGGCGTCATGTGGGATAACATGGTACAGCTGTGGTCGCAAGCCAGGGTGGCGAGGAGCAAACACGATTCACTGAACGCATATGCTGGAGTTGGTCCGAGAACGGGGTGGGGGTGGGGGATTGCTGACAATTGCAATTTAAAAGAGATAGCTGGCTGGAGTTACCATCGCTTTCATCCAATACGACTGTATTTTTACTGTATGATTCCGTTTGGAATATAAATCTGTACTATTTAAATGCATGTGAATTTATTTTTCATTTATTTATAGACAGTATTTTTCCATACATTTACTTACCTAGGCCTTCTTGACGTCATGAGTGACTCATTATACACATACTATTTTAATAAAAAAAAACAAAGGCCTACATTTTTGGTTTATGTAAATAAATAGTTATAATTAAAATGAAAATTGTGGAAATAATATATTGAGATAGATAGTGTATATATATTTGTTTTATATATATATTTGTTTTATATATATATATTTGTTTTATATATATATTTGTTTATATATATATTTGTTATATATATATTTGTTTTATATATATATATATATATATATATATATGTTACAGGCAAAAGCCAATATGGGACAGATCTAGAATTGCCTGGGTCGATCGCGATGTGCCGACCAGTTTGAGGTGAAGCCCGATTTTCCGTTGCCTAATGAGATGCGGCCAGGGAAATCATGACGTGGCCTGGCAAATCACGATGTGATTTGTCAAATCGCAAATCACTTTTTTATTCACACTGTTAAATCATGGATGAGTGTGTTATAATATATTCTTCTTAATATGATTAAAATAAAGTGTTATACTTTGCACTATCTTTACCTACAAATAAACTACGCGACTGATGGTTTTTTTTTATTAATTACGAAAAGTGACTTCATACGTACGTTCATTTCATTAACTCTGAACACTATTTAGTAACTGAAATGTTCGTCTAAGTTTATATTTATCTCTTGTATTAGAGTGAATCAGAGCTTACAAAAGGGCGAGAAGTCAGAATCGAATCACCAGTCCCTTTGACTAGGCTGTCTCAAGGCCACTGCCATGCTAATCTTGCATATGCTATCCGCGTCATCGTGCGTCTAACTCACGACAGTGTAAAGACTGCATTACACATAACGACTTCCCCGAGGGCTTCGTGAGATGGGCTTCCTCGTGGGTAAGTTGCTGGGAGTCGGTACCTATTATACGTAGCAACTTCCGCATCATTTTCTCAAAGAGTATGTCTATTTATGGGTGGAGTATTACTGCCTGTATAGTTTGAGACAATATGTTTGATAGTAAGGAAGTAAAACACCACATGGTTTTACAAAGGACAATTACTTTAAAAAAAATTAATGTACCAACGCAAATCAGTTGTGTTTAAGTAAAATGGACGATCACAAGAAAATAAGTGGCTCCTTAGCAACAATAAAACAATGTCTGCCGTTATAGACACTGATAGAATCTGCAGATAAACACGTGAGACTGGAGACTGGTGCATGCGAAATAGAATAAGTTGACATGGAGAAGCCCAAGCTGCTATTAAACGTATCAACTTCCCCATGGGCTCCTTGAAAATATCCAACCATTCGGATATTCTTGGGTAAGTCGATATGGTCTTCCCCACGTGGATTTGCTGCATTACACGCACCAACTTCCCCATAAGGAAGCCCATTTCAGGAAGCCCATGGGGAAGTCATTAGTGTAATGTGGCCTCTATAAGTGATTAAACTATAGCAGTTAATTGTAGTGTCGGTTTTTTATACACGTATAGGTGATATTAAATAATGGCTAACCTCAAAATTAGCTGAAGTAAACAGAAGTGATTCCAGTGATTTTCCCAAGAAAGAAAAGTATTGTGAACTAGTGAAAGTATTATGAACAAGTGAATGGCGTGGAAAGAGTGAAGAAATCCGCAAAGAAGTCATTAAAGGATTACAGGATAGTAAAAAGGTTTAATGTGTTAACATATATGATACAAAGAAATTAAATGTTCCCTACTATAAAGTTCATTTAAATACTGGTCATGGTGGTCAAAATTATATGGCAAACATTATAAAATCAAAATATTTATATATATTTCATAATGATATATTAAAATCCGTACGAAACCTGTCATAAGATGGTTAGTCATCCATTAAAAGGTTTAACTGTGAAGTCCGTGATTTTTAGTGAAATTAATTCTCGGGGGCATGTAGATAACATTAAAATGCTGACCTGTATAGATGGAGAATTCAAATTTATAATGTTTTGTAAAGCTCACCTCAGTAAATCAATGTGTCTACGTCCTTCAAAACTAAAACTGCCGCTGAAGTATCTTAAAATTTAATTGATGTGTTTTGTTTCTTTGGATCTCTAAGTGTGCTGCAGTCTGATAATGATGGTTAGTTTTCAAATCACGTTATAAATGAACTTAATCACGTTTGGTGAGGGATGATGATCGTCCATGGTAAGTCTCGTCATTCCTAAAGTCAAGGAAGTGTTGAGCGTGCGAACCAGGATGTATAAATTATGATATTTACTTGGATGGAAGCTAATCATTTCATAGCAGTGGAGTGAGGGACAGATTTTGGTCAATTCCTAAAGAACAGTTCATTATAAAGTGGAATAGAGAAAATGCAGTTCGAAACAATTTTTTAACGTAAAGCTTATATTGGCTTAAACTCAACTTTTCTAACAAATAATGACCTGAATAGCTAAATTTCAGAAGGAGAGCTACAAAATTCACTTAATACTGTCCAAAAGGAGATAACCGAGGTGATGATTTGGCCGAATAAAATAGCGAAGTGATAAACTCTAGTCAGCTTATTGCTACAAAATGTAATTCCAGTACAAAATGGAAAAAAAAACACATGTTTTATCTCTGAGCTGCACTATGAAGATAGTAATACGTGTAAAATATGTTTTCAATCAGTTCTTGATACGTGTTTAATAGAAGACATAAAATGGTAATTTATTAGATGTCGTAAAGGTAAATGACAAGGAAAATCAAAGACCAAAACTTTTAATGGTCAGAAAAATACACGGGAAGGGAGATAATATCCTAAGACCAGGTGTAATTTTTCAAAATTTACAAATGTGATATTTGATGTGGCTATATCCGTAACCTTAAGATCATTTCAATCTCCCGATCATCGTTGGTCATATAAAGTGCTATTATTTATAGTACCGGCGTATGCTTTCTCTATATATGTTTTCTATTATATAAATTGTTTTGCCAAAATATTATATGGCATTACGAATTAGAAAATTCACTTTCACACTTATAAACGTGTGCCACCCATCCCTATCTTGAGCTAGTTCTATCCAGTCCAACTCATTACACCCTATCTATTTCAACTCAATTTTAATGCTATCTTACATATCCTAATGGTCTCTTAACGTTAGGTTTGTCAATTAACACCTTGAACACGGTTCTAGATTCTTCTCTCTTTCGCGCAACATGTCCTGCCCACCGTAATCTACGAGACTCGATTACCTAACAAAGTCTTGTGATTATTACAGTGTATGTAACTCATCGCTATGTATCATTATCCACTACCCAGTATCCTTATCCTCTTTTGGAAAAAAAACATCTTCCTAAGCATCTGGTCTTTGAACACCCTAAATTTGTTTTTGTCATGTATGGTAAAAGGCCACTTTTCACACCTATTAAGAACAACCGGTGAAATAATTGTCTTGTTTATTCCAAGTTTTACATTACTTGACAGAAGGCAAGATGACAAAAACTTACTTAATGAGTTATAGCATGCATTTCCTGGCTATTATTTTCCTAATTTCCAATCTAATAACGTTATTGCTAGTTAAAATTGTTCCATTAACCTTGTCAAATAATAGTTTTTGTCACTAATATTTTAATTATAGTTATTAATCTGTTTTCTATGTGAACATACACTTTGTTTTGAAAGTTAACGCTGAAAAGACTATTTCCTCACTAGCCTATAAAAAAAGTTTTAATTTTCTAGAAAAACCTTAGCATTTTCCAACAAATATAAATAATCTGCGTATCCTAGTAGCTGCATTGTATCATTTAATGTCAACCATTCCCTACTATCTTGTGTTATCCTAAAATCATTATCTGGGACTTGGTTAGAATTTAATTGGGGAAATGCAGCTCCCTGTTTCAACCCATAATGTATATTAAAATATCTGAACAGAGGCATCGAACTTATACCCTGCCACACGTATCCGTCATACATATCTCAATTAGCTCGACCATTTTGTGGCTAACTCAAACAAAGCTAAAATTTCATATATTTCGTTTCTTTTAAATGAGTAATAGACCTTTATAAAATCTATGCATAGTTGATAAACCATCGAGTGAGATTCTCAATTTTTTATAATGTTTAATAAAGAGTAAATATCTTATCTGTTTTTGATCTATTTCATCGAAATCTACATCGAAGATTTCTGATTGATTCCTCAGAATATGGCCAGGTCTTGTTTTACACACGCACACACACACACACACACACACACACACACACACACACACACACATATATATATATATATATATATATATACACAACATAAATGTATTATACCTAAACGTATAAACACATATATTTATTTGGTATATATTTACACATGACTATTTATTTATTATTGTTACATCCCGAAAGCGAAAATAGCCATTTCGTGAATTGAGCAAATTTTTGCATATTCCATAAAATGGCTTCTTCATTTATCCATTTCACGGACCATTAAAAAATTGGCCAGGTTCATTAATTGGGTAACGATTAGAGCTACCGAGTTATTGCCATAGACAGACCATGAACTGGGTCACACAAGCGCTACACAATCAATAAACAGAATTCATTATAATTACTCCATGAAGTGGACTAGCGAATATTCCAGTTGACGGAATGTGCAAAAACTGGGCGAAAACTCATCCGTTCGAGGAATTAGGTATCTGTTGTGTGTCCTGCTTATGGACTGCCTATTCTATAAACTGAGCCTCTAAAAGTGTTACCCATGAACTAGACGAGTTTTTACCTGGTCCATTAAATGGACAAAGGAAGAATCGGTTTGGTCTTTAAAATATTTTAACTACTAATTGTTTTAGTATGGAAGACCCGCCTCGGTGGCGTAGTTGGCTAACGCGCTAGTCGTGTTGAGCTCGACTGCTGAGGACGGGGAGATCGAGGTTCGAATCTCGGTCGGGTGAACTGGGGGTGGTTTTTCCTTAATGGTTTTCCACTCTCCCTCCACGCAAATGCGGGTTCACTTCCTCTAATTTAACCTTCCCAATTCCTAATCCATTAGAGTAATTAGTACTTAATGCGTATAGCCAAAACGGGTAGTAAGACGCGGTGCTAAATAATAATAATAATAATAGTATGGAAGGTTATGTTAAGTTACATTGGCTAAATTTAATATAATATCTTAAAATGAACTTCAGTTAAGATTGTAGTAGATAGTACAATTGAGTTCCAGACAGAAATTTCCCCAATTCGTGAAATGAGCATTTTCACAATTTGGGTGTAACATATTTATATTAGAAAACCAACAAGTTAAAGTACAAAATACACATTTAGATCATTTTAATTTATATAATTATGTATTTTTTATTTATATGATTACATTCCCTCACTTTATTATTTAAATACACCTTATTGTTTCAGTGAATATTAATGTAAATTATTAATCTTAGATAGTTTTATAATCCGCTTTCCTGTTTCACTCACTTATAGTTTCTAAAATAATTGGTAGATTTTGACCTAATTTTGTGCACGTTAGGTTTCTTTAGGCACATCATTGATTTTGAAAATTATTTCTGAGTGTACGATAAATATTATTAGAGGCTGTTATCTAATTATATCTTAGTGAGAACATTAATTTATTAAATAGTAACTTTTATAATCATCTCCAACTCCTATAACTGGTAATAAACAATTAGTCTAAAAACCGAAAAAAACCTAACAAAGTGCTGATATAGGTACTAACTCAATATAAGAGCCTAGTTACCATATTCATTTCCTACAATAAAATTTCTTTCAAAGCTTTTTATTATTATTTATAGATATTTGAGTAAATGAAAACGTCAGAATGTGAGTTGACGTTTCATTGTGTGTTTACTCATTATTATTATTATTATTATTATTATTATTTTAATTATTAAATATCATATATAGCTCGATAACAATGTGGGAGTTCTATTTTTTATATTGGGTTGTTGTTTTAGTTTATTTGCCATTGTCATATTGAGTTAAAATAATTAATTAAATCTATAAAAATAAACAACTTACAAGGGTTTTAAAATGTAATGATTTAATTTTATAAGTAGGGTATACTTTGAATTATTACGTTTCTGGCTATCCTAGATGATGATGATGTTTATAATAATAGTAATAATAATAATAATAATCCCTGATAATGATAATCATAGTCACAGAATAAGGATAAGCGAATATAATTTTATTTTAATTAGATTTTTCCCAATTTTAATATAATTTTAATCCACTAACCGTGTATTAGTTTTGTTAAAGCACAGTGGATTTTTATTTACCATTTAAGACTAATGTATTACAGCTGTTTTGAACATAGATTGGTATGTGTTATTTCAAGTTGTTTCTTTTATGAATAAATTATATGTATGGAGTATGAATGATAAAAATATTCGTTTGAGATGGAATTCTCAACTGTATATAAATCCTTACACATCAAAATAATACAAGAATTTATTCGTGGATCTTGGAATATAAAATAATGTGCCAATTTTTTTCTAGAGTTTTCATTGAAAATAATGTAATATCTTAAAATTATAAAACGTGTGTATAATAAATTACATCTTTGTTTCACAAAAATATATTGAATAGCTTCTAAAAGCATTACATATTGAACTGAATCGGCTATATTTTCTATTTGTATGTTTTGTCCATATAAACATCTTCTTTTTAGGTCTATTTATTTCAAATGATTTGTGTTTTATCTTTTATGTTTTCCAATTTTTTGAAATATTTTTTAATTTGAATATATTGTGGTTTGATACATTTGTGTGATCAATTTTATACAGGTCTTACATATTTTGTATTATTAAATACATTTTTCAAATCCTCATTTTAAATTCGAAAGAAAACAGCCTTTATTTTTAGAACGTAATTGATACAATATATCTCACATTATTATCATAAATACATCAGAGGTTTAGGTTATTCATTGATATCTAGTTGATTTTTTAAATTCCCTTTGTTAAATTTCATAGCGATAATAATTCTAAATATCTCAATAGTGCTTAAGTATTTATGTCACAGCAATACAATTATATTCCGAACGGGTAGTAAGACGCGGTGCTAAATAATAATATTAATACAATTATATAAGACATATTTGTTAAATATTTTTCTACTCGCTAACGGAAACGAGTGTTTTAATTTATAGGCATCCCATTTTAATACACACGTAAATTTACTTTATTCTCCCTTTAATATTTAATTTTTGTTCACCAAATCCTTCGTATACAAGAATAATATAGCAGTAGACTTCGTTCCGAGGGGAATATTCATTCAAGACTTTTTTTTACTAGTCACGGATATTGTAGAATAAATCAAGAATCAGTTTAATTGTTTTGTGATTGTTGAGTAAATCTACAAACCTATTTTTTAGACCTCAACCCATATTTTGTGACACCGGGAACGCTACAAAATAACTTATATACATTTACCTACCACCATAAGTTATATAAATATGTATTCCATGTAAATGCACCCGAACAAGTTTTACCATGAATGTTATATAATGTAGTTTACACCTAAACTCTTCGGTGGTTGCATAGTCTTAGGCATCACACTTCCAAAACACTAGAATTATGAATACTTTTCAATAATTTTGAATCTAGTTTTGATAAACTAAGGGTTTTCTTTCCTAAATATGTTCCCCCTTTTCCTTCATGCAAATGCAGGTATACGTTATCTAAACTCAACCTTCCTCATTGCTAACACACAAGCGTATTTAGTACATATGCTTATAGCCAGAATGGTTATTAAGACGAGGCACCAAACAAAACGCTTATATTACTACCAGTTGTACCAATATTGTGTATATATAATGTGTGTGTTTAAGGTATACTATCTATTATGAGGTAAGAATCCTCACGATATAAGACAGTTGAATTCTAAAGTGACATATTAAGTTTTTTTTTGCAGAGCTACTAAGTGGTTGAAAAATAATATTAGTTTATAAAAATATTATGGCTACATTTATTTATAGTTTTAAGCTTAACATTTCCATTATAATCGTTTCGTGTTCTTTTTATTTTATATAGCACCGCGTCTTACTAAACCGTTCGGGTTATACGCTTTAAGTACTAATTACGCTAATGGATTAGGAATTGGGAAGGTTGACTTAGAGGAAGTGAACCCGCATTTGCGTGGAAAACCATTTAGAAAAAACCGCCCCCAGTTCACCCGACCGAGATTTGAACCTCGATCTCCCCGTCCTAAGCAGTCGAGCTCAACACGACTAGCGCGTTAGCCAACTACGCCACCGAGGCGGGTGTTTCGTGTTCTTAACATAAGTGCATGGAGCCATCCTTGCAGTGCAATCCTCACTAGTAATACTTCTTACAACTTTAACTGTCTTTTGTCCGGAACCGGGTGTTTTAACATTAAATTAGGTAACCTGGCGGTCTAGGGGTAAGGTGTCAAACTTCTATGCTGGCGGCCGGGGTTCAATCCTCGGTCCCGGCAAAGATTTATCTGATTACCAAACCCTTCCCTCACCTCTGACAAGACATCTTGTGAATGTGAGGAATTCCAGGCCTCCACCGTGGTTTGGATTCCACGTTAAACTGTAGGTCCTTCATTTCATCTCACAATAACCCTACCATTGCACATTAGCGTAAGTGCGTATAACCCGAACGGGTAGTAAGACGCGGTGCTAATAATAATAACATAAATTAATCTAAAAAACACGTTTTACAAATGATAGCTTATAATACAAACTCTACTACAAGGTACTTGACCATACAGGCACAAACAATAAGAAAGTTTGCATATTAGAAAAGGCATTTATATTGAACCTGGATTATTGCATATCTACCAAATTAAATGTAATAAAACATTAAATATTTTCCTTAATGATATCTTGTGTGGTATATTAAAAGGATATGTCCATTTTAGGTGTGGGAAGATTGATAATTTTTAGTCAAAAAAATTCAAAATACCCAAAGATTTCTTTTCCAGATTTAGAGAGTAGAGATAAAATAGATGATAAATTAAGTAACCATTAAATTAATTTTTAAACTTTAAGAAAGTTATAACGTTCAAATGGAAAAATTATCAATTTTATTAATATAAAATAAAAACTTTTATGTTTACAGTAAATTTAACTTGTTCAAGTTGTTAAACTATTGGGGAAATTTAGCAAATATTTATTTATTATTAACGGTTGATTGTTTGTCCTTAGAAATTAAGCTAGTATAAACATAAACTTATTTTTAGATGTACTACATATTAACGCTTTTCTTTTGTATATGAATCAAATTTGCAACAAGAACTTCTAGACAACACAACAACCCCCAATCCCAAATTGTGATATTTATTGAATTAATAATAACATTGTTATGTCTTTCAAATAATAAACTATTTACCATCATCAGACAATTCAATGAGAATAATACTAGAGTAGGAGTTCTTGACGTGGAGGTCTTAGAGGTTTTATTTCTTATTGTCTCATCAGGAGATTAAATAATCATCCTGGCTGACAAAATACTCAAATTTGAAGGATTTTTTAAAAAATATACAGTTTTCGTTAGCTTGGCACTATAACGATTATCTGGGAGGGTAATTATTTCATTATTTCTATTCTTTACTGCGATTAAAACTAAATTAATACAGTATAAGTGTATGATGGATAAACGGAGACATGTCTGTAAGCAGCAACGACTAATCGAGTCTATCTCATCTATTAACACTTCTTTATCACTCACTACCAGAAGTAGATACGGACATAGATCAATATTCTCTATATATGTTGAAGTAGGAGGAGATGTTACAAATATGGTTCATAATTTGTGACACCATTTGTTCGATTTGTGAATTAGATCGTCTTGGTTTTATAACTCTCACAATATTGGACTTATGGCATTATTTTATATCAGATTTTCCCATCGGGTAATTGAGTTTCCTACCAACCAATAATCATGTATCAAATTAATTCTTAGTGTAAATATTTCTGATAAGTTTATTTAATGACTCTATACCAGTGGTTCTCAAAGGGTGTGCCACAAAACTTTCGACGATATATATCATATAATATTTAAAAATAAAATAATTCTCATTAAATATTTATTTAAAAAAATAAATAAGACAACATTTTTTAAAAAGTTTAAAGATATTTATATTCATATCATTTAATGACTTATATGTAAGAATTGTTTAATCATTGATAAACTTAAGGGTATTGTTTCATTCAAAAGTTAAATTGGTTGATGACTATAACAGTGGTATTCAACTGGGGGTACGTGTACCCTCGGAGGTACTCAATTACATCTTAGGGGATACGTAAAATTTTATATATATATATATATATATATACGTATATTCATCATTTAAAACCTATTATTTAATACATTATTTTGGATGTAGTTTATTTTAGACCTAGTTTAGAGAAAATTCATTACTTCATTTTGAATCTACAATTTTGGTGTCACGTGATTGAAGATAAGTTATATATAAGATTACTCAAATAAAAAATGTTGAATAACACTGAAATAGAAGACAGACACACATTCATTTCCGGTCAACTGAGAGCAATCTCTGCGCTGCTCATGTATTAGTAACCAGTAGGGTTGCCAAATAGTACATTCATTGTGCCACGAGGACTCTCGACAAAGAATAGTGTGCTTTGAGAAGAAAAAATGTAATAAATCCTTCGTGTAATGCGTGTTGCAAATCCACCTTCTATAAACAGCAGACTCACTCCTTACACGCAAGGTTAACTTAGCACTCTTAGCTTCTGGCAAAGAAATGACCATTCTTAAACACGCTTGTCATAGCCCTGTACTCCAAACCAAGAAGATACCTACCTAACGTGATGGTTGCACCTCGCCCTTTCACCCACTGTCTGCAATAAAACGACTACGGCGTCCTAGGCCAAAAGTCACAAGAATGATAGATACTTTCAAGCAACGTGGCCCTCAGGGATGGATCCATCACTTGGAATCTAGAATGGGAATGTTTATTTTTTCAAAACAATCTTGAAAACAATGAACGCCAAATACATCTCCGCTTTACCTACACTCCACCCTGCTAAGATACAGTAAGCAATACAGAGTACGGGACTAGGAATGTGTCCCTGAAAATAAAAGTTTACTAGATAGCTCGGAAATTGTTTTAAATGCCCTAAAAACCTCCCATTTCCTCTTCCCGACCATATTAGTAGAGATTTAAATTATTTACTTAAATAAACTCTAGACTTATTACTCTAAGAATTAATCCCTATTAATTAGGACAGTTAAATCTTCTTCTACTTAAATCAACAACCAGATGATTGAGTTTATGTGAGTTTTATCCATCAGGAGCTGGGCATGCACTCAGCCATTCGTCTAGTTAGTGCCACTTGCATCTTCCGTTAGAAATCCCATGTACTAGTGTAGTTCATGTAATGTGGTTCTAAGTTGCTTTCCAATTGAATTTCTATGAGTGGGCGTGGAAGGGCCTACCAATTTTTCCGGAAAGGTATTTTCACATAACTTCCAGGGTTCTTTTACATGCCACAATTAACATGGGACCGACGGCTTTACTTCCCCTCTGAAGAAAAATGTGGTACGGATTTTTATTACTCAAGACCAACCAAATCTTGGCCCTGTCGAGTGAAAATCTAAAACATATTTTGTGGGATGGTCGGCGGGAGGGTGAAAGCCATGGCGTGGCTTCACAACTGACCAAAGTATCCTTCCGCGCCAACAAGAACAGGTGGATCACGGAAACCGTAGATGGTGTTGGCTACCGATTAAGTCTTGTGGAAAAAATCATGCGTTTAGAAATATCAGTTTTCTTGAGAACGAGTGAAATGTGTTAATATTTTCAACACCCCTTCTAGGATAATGTATCGATGTTTATTAATTGTAACATTTTTTTATTTTTTGTTATGAAGCCGATTGTTTTCTATTGAAAAATGTCAATTTGGTCGATATTTGATCACTGTTAAAATTATAGAGGAGTTTTTGTAAATAAAATCATAACTTAATCAATATGCTTCTATTCTTTAAATAACCGTTTCCGAAGGGGAAAAAAATGCAAAACAATAAAAATTCATGAAGATAACAGTTTGTTCAGATGGCGTTTCATTTCCACGCCAAATGAAAAGGGCCAATCGCCCTAAGTAAATTGAACTTTATGACTTAGTAACTTGTCTTGATTGAACCTTTGTGGTTTCTTCCTTTCACGGTTGGTAAATCGAAATTAATTTCCCTTCTTTTTCTAATTCAAGCAATTAATTAAATACAATATCCGTTTATTTGTTCATGTGGTGTCAGTCTAACCCCAGCACATCATTATCTCACCTCAATATGCCTAATAGGTATCCCAATACTTAAAGGCCAGCACGACATTAGTCCTTGGATCTTTATAACATTAAGAGGAAGACACAAGATTACATAATACCTATCACACCACCATCCCACATCGCCTTGCAACTGACACCGCAGCCACTTCACTATCATGACTCTACTACTATTCTAGGTGACCTGGCGGTCTAGGGGTAAGGTGTCAGACTTCTCTGCTGGCGGCCGGGGCTCAATCCTTGGTACCGGCACAGATTTATCTGATTACCAAACCCTTCCTCCACCTCTGACAAGACAGCTTGTGAATGTGTGGAATGCCAGGCCTCCACCGTGGTTCGGATTCCACGTTAAACTGTAGGTCCCGCATTTCATCTCACAATCACCCTACCATTACACATTAGTGTAAGTGCGTAAAACCCGAACGGGTAGTAAGACGCGGTGCTAATAATAATAATAATAATAATAATATTCTACACGCTTGACTACACACATTGAATTTTTTTACTTCATGCTGCCCCTAGATGCAGACATGACACAATACCCTGAGCCGTGAACTTTATCACAAGACAATTTCTTGCCCATACGTCACTTAAAACGTGTAAAGCTATAGCTTTATGCTATTGAGAGAAATGAAGGGTAATAAGGCCTAGAAAAGTTTATTCCTTTTTGCAAACATGGCGTATAAGTATCTGAAAATGTTATTATTATTATTATTATTATTATTATTAGCAACGCGTCTTACTACCCGTTCGCGTTATACGCACTTACGCTAATGTGTAATGGTAGGGTGATTGTGAGATGAAATGAAGGACCTACAGTTTAACGTGGAATCCGAACTACGGTGGAGGCCTGGCATTCCTCACATTCACAAGATGTCTTGTCAGAGCTGAAAATGTTAATTTCTTAATTTATCTATATCAGCTAGCCATAAAAAAACCCAATAATCCCCTATTGTTTTGCAAGTTTCTTGAAAGTTATTAATATTTAAAATTAATACTTATATTGCTCAATTACTTGCCATTAATAAATAAAATTAATGGTAAGACACAATCATTCAAACTCTATCATATTATGTATTTTAACTTGGAAGAAAATTTTCAATACTAGGTATTCGATAAACTAAATTTTCCTCATAAAATTTAACACATGACCTTGTTAATTCTAATTAACACCCTATATACATACATTTTAAACCAAATTGTTCAAAATTTTCTAAAAAAAAGTCAAGTTTTCAAAAATAAGTTATTATTTGGTAGCTACCATTATATTATTTGTAATTTGTAGATTAAAACTTATTCACATATATCATGACCAATTATTCCAGATACATATTTTGAACTCATTCTTCAGGGCCAATTTCAAAAAAGATTTAATAAACTTTATTTTGTCGTAGGGTGACCTGGTGGTCTAGGGGTAAGGTGTCAGACTTCTATGCTGGCGGCCGGTGTTCAATCCTCGGTCCCGGCAAAGATTTATCTGATTACCAAACCCTTCCTTCACCTCTGACAAGACATCTTGTGAATGTGAGGAATGCCAGGCCTCCACTGTGGTTCGGATCCCACGTTAAACTGTAGGGCCTCCATTTCATCTCACAATCACCCTACCATTACACATGAGCGTAAGTGCGTATAACCCGAACGGGTAGTAAGACGCGGTGCTAATAATAATAATATTTTGTCGTAAGTAAACTACCCTTAAATTAATTTATTTTAATTTAATAAACTTACATATCATATTGATCATGGAAAACAGAGACCCGATAATAATTGTGAATAAAATCGTTAATGCTATCTTCGAAATAAATTCAAATTTTATAAAAATCTTTCCAATAAACTACAATGTGATGGGGTGACCTGGTGGTCTAGGGGTAAGGTGTCAGACTTCTATGCTGGCGGCCAGGGTTCGATCCTCGGTCCCGGCAAAGATTTATCTAATTACCAAACCCTCCCTTCACGTCTGACAAGACATCTTGTGAATGTGAGGAATGCCAGGCCTCCACCGTGGTTCGTATTCCATGTTAAACTGTAGGTCCTCCATTTCATCTCACAATCACCCTACCATTACACATTAGCGTAAGTGCGTATAGCCCGAATGGGTAGTAAGAGGCGATGCTAATAATAATAATTATAATTATAATAATACAATGTGATGGTTTTTTCAGTAAAAAAATTATACCGGTACATACATTATTTATAAAGTAAAACTTAAACATTTACTTAATTTCAACCAAATTGCTTGAGCAACTTTTTTTTAACTCAGTCATCATTAAATAGCCCTTAAGCAAATTTTCCCCAAAAAAGCAACTATACTGTTTTATTTATCGTATCAAACACTCCCCAGATATGTATTTTAAGACCAAATCGTTAAAGCCATTTTAATTTTATTTTAATGTTTGAAAATCATTAACCAGGAAAATTCCCTAATTGAATTTCCATTAAAGAAAAAGTATACATTATTATATGGGAGGTAAAAGATTCCTTTAATATCCATTTTAAACAAAAGCGTCCAAGTAATTTTTTTTTAAATTGTGATTTTAAAAAATCACTCTTCACTTTGAAGTCTAGGGTGAAAATAAAAAAATTAAGATATTGAGGTATTACTTTATATTCTATAATATCGAGATAATTATCATTTTTTTAAAAATTCTGCAAATTGTTTCAGATCTGTGGCCAGGGACAGACAGACGGACAGACAAACACGAGTACTAACAGAATTGTAAATTCATGTTCTTTTGGCTTGAAACCACATAAAACGTAAATATTCATCAATAACCCAAGGTCAAAAATGTTTAAAATTTAATTCTTTCCATTAAAATGGGTTTCACACATTTGGTTCATTTGGTTACCAAGCAAAACTCTCTCTAAATAGATTGGTGTTTTCTCTAGGCTAAAACATATTTTCCTGGTATTGATAATAAGAAATTTGTATTTCACCACCCTATTTATGGGATGGAAATTTGGAGACTCACACAAGTCATCTTCAACAACAAATATTTTAATTGATAATAACTGTCCAAATTATAACTTTTTCACATTTAAAAGCACATACTACACCATTGTTTAGATTACACGGGTTCCTTTATATCAGACAGTTAGTTAATTAAAGTTATGATATCATACATGTTGTACATTCTTTTATTTGTTTCAATTTAAAATCAAAGATTAACCACCAGGAACTGACAGAAAAACTAACTGTGCTAAAAGCTTATACAAGCTTTCGTTGAAATGAAGCAAAAGCTTGAAATTCATTTAATCAAAATATTTTATATTTATCAATATGCAAATTTAAGTATACTTATATAATCTTAATACTTTGACGATTCAGAAGTAAATTATTAGTAATAGTAGTAATAAAAATAACAACAAAATACCTATGGGTTTTTAATACTTTAGTGCACAATTTCTGTAGGCAGTTACTCTAATTATGTATAAAAGTCTATTCACTCATTTCATAGAAGAATGATATCATAAATGCTGGTTTATCACCTTATTTAAAATAGTAAACCATTTATTTTTTTAAATTGTTCATCATTAGTTGTGTAGTTTTTATATTTTTACTATGTTTATCTACAATTTAATGAACTCAGCTCTATACTCGAAATTAGCAACAAGAGGCACATTTACTATAAACTTAAAATTTATATGTAAATTGAATTAGTTTATATTGTATTTTATTGCATTGTATTAACTCCCTCTCTATCTTGATGTGAGAAAGTAGAAACAAGTAAAGCTTCTAAACAGATTTAAGAATTAATTAATTCAGAACAACAACAATCGATAGGGCTACTACAAAATAAGATCATATAGAGCTATCAAATTTAAAAATAAAAATACTTATGTACACAGTTTATTATACATATTTAGAAGACGTTATAAAAAAAGGTGTATGGAAAACATATGGAAGGGAACGAAAACAATATGGCTTTTATAATGCAAATAACATAGTTATTATTATTAGCACCGCGTCTTACTACCCGTTCGGGTTATACGCACTTACGCTAATGTGTAATGGTAGGGTTATTGTGAGATGAAATGGAGGACCTACAGTTTAACGTGGAATCCGAACCACGGTGGAGGCCTGGCATTCCTCACATTAACAAGATGTCTTGTCAGAGGTGAAGGAATACCACAGTTCACACTTCACATTGCTGCCACTGGACAAAGAGGTAATGACTGCCTCTTAGGCGGTAACGATCGGTTTTATTAGATAGGCAGCCGTTAACTCTTTGTCCAGTGGCAGCAATGTAGAGTATTAATTGTGTTATTATTTTCATTCGTTGTAAAGTCCACATTGTGTTCGTTACCTTTTATATAATTTCTAACCACTTTTCGTGTACCTTCTTCCAAATATGTAATACAAAATGCCTCTTATAGCGAAAAGAGATTGTCCTTTAAGTGATGTTATTATGTATAACATTAATATTAAATTATATGCTGGCGGCCGGGGTTCAATCCTCGGTCCCGGCATAGATTTATCTGATTGCCAAACCCTTGCTTCACCTCTGACAAGACATCTTGTGAATGTGGGGAATGCCAGGCCCCCACCGTGGTTCGGATTCCACGTTAAACTGTAGGTACCTCCATTTCATCTCACAGTCACCCTACCACTACACATTAGCGTAACTGCGCATAACCCGAACGGGTAGTAAGACGCGGTGCTAATAATAATAATAATAATAATAATAATATATTAAATTATCATTATTGCACTGCTTATAGATTTTATAAAAACATTTAGTTAACAAATTATAATAAAAAATTTTTTACATCTAATATTCATTTTTCCTTGGAATAAAACTAAATACCACACATTTAACAATTTTATTTAATAGTTACAAATAAAACGCAGGAAAAAAAAACTGGGCACATTATAATTCATAAACCGTATTAATTTAAAATTATATTACAATAAATTATAGCTTATTGTCTATCTTTTTATAATGTTTTAATACCTTTTCTATTTATTTACGACTTGGATGTAACACCCGTCTCCATCTAATATAAAATAAAATTAAACACTTTATTACACTTAACCCAGACCTATACCCAAAATAACACAGTCCCAACATAAACCCTAAACGTAAGCCTCAAAACACTTGCTTGAACATGTAGTAAGTGTTCCAACATTTTCTTAATAATAAACTTCCTTCCATTCACCATTAATACACTCTGGACCCTGAACAACTCCAGCCATTCCCCTTGACAAACAAACTCAATATAGGCAGCAGGCACAAGCCTTCCCACATAGCAACACAACTACACAACTAACTTTAGCATATAACCTTTCTTCAGATCATTTTCAACCTGATCAAGGCATCACACCCACTCAAACAAAATTTCGATTGTCCAAGCTTATCCTTCTGTATTAAAAACACTTCTTTTTTAATCACTCATTTTCTTTACTGGTTACGTAGTTCAATCAAAGATTCCCACATCTGTCACCAAAAAGTCCGCACTTCTACTCATTAATGACCCAGTTTATTTTTGTGTGGTGTAAGGTCAATTACATATCCCTGGCCTACTTCTTTAGTTAAAGAGTAGCCTAGAAAAGAGCTCCAGTCTACTCTGTAACTCTGAAAATAACACTCACAAATTGTCCGTACAATAACAACACTAAATCCTGACCTAAAACCATACAGTCTTTAAGATTATTATTATTATTATTACCGCGTCTTACTACCCGTTCGGGTTGTACGCACTTACGCTAATGTGTAATGGTAGGGTGAATTGTGAGATGAAATTGAGGACCTACAGTTTAACGTGGTATCCGAACCACGGTGGAGGCTCGGCATTCCCCACATACACAAGATGTCTTGTCAGAGGTGAAGGAAGGGTTTGGTAAACAGATAAATCTGTGCCGGGAGCGAGGATTTAACCCCGGACCCCCAGCACAGAAGTTCGAAACCTTACCCCTAGACCACCAGGTCACCGGTCTTTAAGACTTGAAGGTGGAATCGTGCATTGAAACTTTTGTAAAAATGCAACAATTTTTTTCCCTCTCAATACTACTGATTATAATTGTGTATTGATTTAAAAATATTTTTTTTTATATATTTTTATTTTCTATTTCCTTTAGAGGTGATTTTAACTGATCAAATTAGGTGTATACATTTTCCAAACCCATGAACAGTAAATGTTTTATTTTTATTTTTGACTTGATAGCTTCCAATAGATAAACGTGTAAATATTTCAATACTATCGCCTGAATAATTTCTAAATTACTAATAATTTACAATTACTCATAAAAATTACATTTTAAAGTAACAGGGTTTTTTATCTACTTTTTATCTTTATGCGATAAGGTTTTAAATATATTTTAAATGTATGGTTGATTAGCTATAAATGATTAGAATTTTTTTTTTTTACAATAAGAGGTCGGGATATAAAATATCTTCAGCTACATGTCAAGGAGTTCAAAGTTTTTAAATATCTCTTCACCAAATATATATTTGCACGAATATTCCATTATTGTATGTACATGCTTGATTACAGGCTATCATAGTGGTCATTAATTAACTAATTAAATATATATATCTCATTTTTAAACCCACACAAAGACCCCTCCCTACCATCTTCAGCACGCAAATACTACCGCCAAATAATAATATTATTCCACTAAGGTCACAGGTCATGGAAAGATAAGAAGCTCACCTAGTCTTATTATCGCCAAGTTCTTATAATTAGATATCCGGTGAGGTTGTCAATCACCATTCGAATCCTAGCCGTATGAACTGAATATGTTTTTAAATAAAATTGATTAATTACTCTTCTTCCACGTAAATGAAGGTACAGTTAATCTAAAATTCCCCTACTAATACCAAGAAAGTGAAAACAGACCATCCGGATAGTATAATGTGGTGGAAAAATAACATTTATTTACATTTATTACAATATTACTATTAAAAGTTATTTAGTATCTCAAATAATTGCTGAGATACGTAAGTTTCAGCTTATGTAAAGTACCATAAAAGTCAGTTTTATGGAAAAATGAAAAAAACCAGTTTATTTAGAATCTTAATCAACACTTAGATACGAATTTTAATCAAAATCGTTAGTCTATTTTGAGAATATCTATTATTTCTCTTTTCTCCCTTTAATAAACTACTCTTAATTTTAAGCTTAAACAGACACTCAGACAGAAAGCATTGCAAATACCACTTTCTAGAATTCGGGGGGGAGGGGGGGGGGTCATGAGACGTCAACATCCATCAACA
>CABFOV010001386.1:108752-120212 GCA_902141375.1 Timema poppense
CCCCTTAATAGCTTTTAGGAAGCTATTGTTACTGGCGGCGACTCTAACCATATTCTTTAATACCTGGATGAAAGGTTATTAACCTTACAATTACCCGTTATTGCCTATAGGGTTGCTAACACATCCCATTTTCTGATGTGTTCACAAGGAATTGCATCAATGGGAGATGAGGCTGATTAACCTGTAATCGCTGCATTTCTTGGCTGGTTTCTTCTTTTTAGAGCTCCTTTGGTTACGTCCCTGTGTCATTTTACTCTTTCGTAGATCTTAATTATAGGTTTTGTCAGCGCCAATAATCAGTTGTTTCCCAATTATTTCCAAAGGTCAGCTGATGTGTCTTCATCTCCAGCAGCTTTCCTTATTTGCATGTCCTTTTTAACTCTATCCACTTCACGATTTAAAATTCTGGGTCATTTTTCATCTTCCTCTACCTCTGCACCTGCTACATTTTCCAGGCTTCCTGGTTGACTTTCTTTTTAGCTAAGCTTTTCTATATACTTTTCTCAAATAGTAAGAACCTATTTATGATCCGCCATCATTTGACCTTGAGGTTTTCTATTCCTACTGTTCGCACACCTTTGTTTTCATTATATCCGACTTCTTTTTCTTTCTGGTATATGAGGTTATACCTTATATATCTTTGAAGTTATATAAATTGGAACTGTAAGTTCTATACAAAATTTAGTGTAAAAATAATTTTTACTTTTAAAAAATGCTTATTTAATTTAATAATAATACATATAAACACATATAGGCCCTACCTACAAACTTAATCTCTCCATTCCCTTACGGGGTGGACAAGAAACCGTGCATCTAGCTCAAAAAACAACACCTTAACTAGTCCATCCTCACTAACTTTCTCCACACATTCCTTGCATATTCCCTTCTATTTAACAACATCCATACACCAAGCTATGCATGCTCTTTTATTCTTAAAATTCTAAATGTTTCTCTTTAACACACATTTGTCCACCACATTTTGCAATGTATTACGGGTCCTACCCTTTTCTTTCTATTCACACACTCATATATTTGGTTCGTTACTTAATCCACAACCATCCTCTCAACATGCCCAAACCAACGTAACAAGCTTCTTTCACAATAACCTATTGGACACCCTTTCAAACCTCCCTTCTTCAGCTCCCATTTATTACTGACTTGGTCAATACGAGTTTTTACACAATTTCTTACATATCTTATTCCAACCGCAATCACATTGCTTTTATGTTTCTAATGAAAACCCACACTCCACATCATTAAAACAATGTTAGCATCAACATACTTTTATAAAATGCCACATTTTCCTATTTAAATACTACTTCATTCTTTGAAATATTCCACATACATCCAACTATTCTCCGAGATATTCACCCGTCTATCAATTTCACCATATTTTCATCCATTTTCAGAACCTTCTGTCAGATACACAAAATCATTCTATTGTTTTAACATTTTTTCATTCATATTAAGTTTAAAATCATTTCCTGATCCGTCCTTATCAAAAACTATCACACTAGTTTTGGATACATTTATAAGAAAATTGGTTCTTAATGTTGCTACATTCAGAATATTTAATGCAATCTGCAATTAATGTTGATTCTCAGCCATTAATATGGCATAATCTGCACCAACAGTACTCTTACAAGCACATTGTGCATTTATACACCAACCGCACCTTCACAAGCATCCCTCATACGTTTATCAATGGATACATTAAGCAACCTTAGAAACATAACACAACCTTGAAAAATAATATAGCCTAATAAACATATTAATAAGCATATTCAATTTAAAGTTAAATATTTGTCCACTTAATCTATTTATATATATAATTATGTTAATGATATTTTTTTATCACCACGTCTAATAACCTGATCAGGTTATACGTATATAATATGATAAATTACTCTGAGGAGTATGGATGAAAACTGATGCATTTTATAGTTAATCTATTGGAACTTGTATTTAAGGGGATTTAATAAATTTGTATGAAAACCATCTACAGTAGACACAACTGAGATTCTAACCCCGATCTCTGTCATCAATAGACCACTCTAACACGAGAGTAACGCCTCAGATTGTTCGGCCACTGAACTAATTCGTTTCTTTACTGTAAATTTTTATTTTTTTAGCTGAAGGTTAACAATGCTCTATATCTATTATTCTGAGTTCATAGCCAATGAGCATGCATATTTTATAGACGTGTTTTCAAATTCAAAATTGAAGTATCCACGGTTTCATCTCTAAAATTTAGATTATTATTATTATTATTATTATTATTATTATTATTATTATTAGCACCACGTCTTACTACCCGTTCGGGTTATATGCACTTACGCTAATGTGTAATGGTAGGGTGATTGTGAGATGAAATGAAGGACCTACCTACCACGGTGGAGACCTGGCATTCCTCACATTCACAAGATGTCTTTTCAGAGGTGAAGGAAGGGTTTGGTAATCAGATAAATCTGTGTCGGGACCGAGGATTGAACCCCGGCCACCAGCACAGAAGTCTGACACCTTACCCCTAGACACCAAGGTCTCCAATTTAGATATATAAATCAAATAATACACATACATAAACACATTAAACTTTAGCTATTTTAGCATAACTGACTGATTCTAGGCCGTGCGATCACTATAAATAAGTGGCGTTGTCAGTTTCTGAATCAGGTGGGAGTGAACTTGAGATATTATATATTAGAGCATGGGTTGACAATTATTTTTATATGATGGGCCGTATGGCTTTATAACTATATCTGGTGGGTCGGTTTGAAGTAATATTGATCAAAAATTCCAACCTAATATTTAATAGAGTAATTAGTTATTAGTATATTTCTATTAACAAAAATTATTTGACTGATAAATCTTTAAAGGGCTAAATAAAATGATTTGGTGGTCCGATGGTCCACTAAATTCCTCCCTTGGGTTGGTACAGTTTCTGAAACAATCAAGAGTTCATGCTAAAGCTATGGTACATTTTATTCACTATTGATTATCAATAATGTGTACAGAGATTTGTCTGTTATCTAAGAGATGTGTGGTCATAATCCCTTCAATATTTACATACTAAATTGATTAAATAATTAATTTTGATTATTTTATAATTTAACATAACCTTAATGTTAGTTAAATATTATTATTTTATAAACTATTTTACTCTAACTTTTATTTATTGACAGTGCACCTATAAAATAAAGAACCCTTTTTCATTTATTTTTTGTAATACATGATACTTCTTTAAAACGAGGTGATAAAGTGCCTAATCAATTACGTAAGAGATTTTCTTGATAATTACTAGTCTTTTCATGTAAAGAATAATTAGGTATGTTTTATTTCAAATGCAGACATCAATAACTAATTTTCACTTAGACATTGTAGAAGTCTTACCTTGACAGATTACAAGATGGTCTTATCTTATATGCTACACCATAGTGGAATCAAACAAGGTAAGCTTGATAACCTTCAGGGAAAACCAGGTGCACATAGAGGTCTGACACTAAAAAAATATGATGAGGACTGGTGTCGTTTCATTTTTGTAACATCCTATAGTGTTTTAGGTAATAATAAAAAACACATACCTTAATACATAATATTACTAACATTATTATTGAATAAATATTATTAAATAAATATTTAATATTATTGAATCAATATTATTAAATAAATATTTGAATAATAATGTATTTTTTAAATTTCGTTTAAAAACAAACTAGAAATAATTTTAAACTGTTACAAAAACATAGCTTATTATTAGAAAAAAATTAATACAATGGTAATTGATAAATACAAAACTACATTACCTAAAACCCTTTAGACTAATCTGCAAAAATAACAAACAATATTAAAAATAATAGTTTCAATTAGGACGTATTTTTATTTTACATAAAAGAACATTAAAAACAAGATGATTTCAAACAGTTATTTAAATTTTTGTTGAAAAAAGACTTATCTCTCTTGAGTTTCTTTCTTCAATTTGTATTTATATGTATAATAGTGACCACACATGATTAACAACTACAGAAAACTAAAGAAACGTTCTAAAAATTTCAGACACGTGATAGAACAATCATGACGTATGCAATGTAAACAAACGGTGGCAGTGAGCCATACCTATGACACAGCGATTGGTACCATTGGGTATTCACATCATTCCTGCGTGGTGACAGTTAAAACTCCCAAATCTCAGAAAATAAACCTTTTTTGGATGTCTGGTGACATCATATCTAAGCAGCAGGAACTAATTGATAAATATTAGGAGGGGCTCCGAACTAATTACCTTTACTTAAAAAAAACGATACAGCTGTTGCATTAATGCAACAGCGTCAGTCACAGAACGTTAAAGGGGATCTGCTTTTACGAATAAATAATAGGGTTTTAAATATTTAATTTTTTTGCTTCTATACCACATTCTTTTAACTGCATGTAATGACTCCTGAGTTTAATTTTGGTTGTTCCAACAGAATAAAGTAACACGGTGACAAATCAGGAACCATAGGAGTATGGATTCCAAAGTCACACCTCTCTTCAATTAGTATGCTTACTGCGTGTTTCATTAACTTTGTATGGGTGGGATTGACGTGGAAAAAACAAACACTTTTGGAAATAAGACAAAGTCACTTCGTCCGTGCAAATTCCAGTGTTTCAGATAATACTTAGCACTGCGTCTTACTACCCATTTGGGCTATACGCTTAAGTACTAATTATGCTAATAGGTTAGGAATTAGAAAGTTGGAATATATAGGAGGTGAACCCATATTTGCGTGGAAGCAGAGTGGAAAATCATTTAGGATAAACCACCTCCAGTTTACCAAAGCGAGATTCGAACCTTGATCTCCCCGTCCTCATCAGTCTAACTCAACACGAAACTAGCGTGTTATTTAACTACGCCACTGAGGTGGGTGTGTTTTTAGAGATCGCTGAAGTAAGTAGCACCAATTGTAAGAATTTGTTCCTAAAATTCCACATTGGTAAAACACTTCGCATATCAAAATTACGAAGGTTGATTCCAAGATCCTGAGCTTTCTTCGTGGAGGGGAATTTGTTTTTCTCCCATCTATAACAGCACGCTTTCTTTTAGGAGTAAGGTGATGAACCCATATTGTCTCAAAAATTGTCCTGATAAAATTCAAAACGTTATTCCCTTAACTTTTAGATCGATGTTTTAGAAATTTTTAAAATAGAGCTAACATAATCTTATTCTCTGGAAATAACTTTTTTACTATAAAATAAATCACATTACTTCCATCTTATTTCATTTTAATTGTTAGTGGTCATAGTTTATGTAACAAAATTTTTAAAAATGTTTACTTGATATTTTTAGGAACACTATGTAGTTTTAATTAATCCTAATTAATTATAAGTATTTTTAAAGTACTATTTTATGCTCTTTGAAACAATAAAAATTCTTTTATTTAAGTTTACAGAAAATATCCCACTTCTTTGTTGGCTATTTATGGGCAGCGGTAATTCAATCAATATTAATAATAAATGGCTCAAACATTGTAAATGATCTAAATTCATTAATAACTTTTAATTATTTGGCATATTTAATTAAAGAAATATTTATTTTATCTAATCTTAAAATACCAAATAATCAAAGGTTTACATAATGCAAAAATATTTTATTTTACAATCACTTGATCTTATGCATAAGCCTCAATATTAAACAGGGTGTCCAGCCAAACTAAATCTTAAAATTCCCTTGCTTTTCTAGGTATTCCAAAGCCAATTTCCAACTTTTCTAGTAATTATAGTATGAACATTATTGTATTAAGATCTCAACTTAATGTATCTTTTTTTAGACACATACACATTTTGAAATTGTAACACTCTTTGAATATCAGCCTAGAGCAATATGTCGTTGGGTCGTGCGTTCTAAGTTATCATTGAGTTAGATCAAATAGAGACATTAAAAGATCGTCTTACACGGGCTAGTGAACAAATGACTCAACTTTGGGTGTGGAAAGATTAGATGAAAATCCCATGTTGACTTTAGAATTGAGATAAATTTTTCAAGTTTGAGAATTGTATTAAAATTTAAAAAAATGTTTTTGGCAGTTATTTTATTGTAAATGAAAGTAGCGTAGGCCTATTATTTTAGTTAACATGTGAAAATTCCAGAAATTGGTTCAAATTTCCTGACTTTCCCCTGTTTTCCAGGTCTTCCAGGTTTTGGAAACCCTGTTAAATATATATATTAAAATATCTTTTGAACGTTCTTATCTAACTCATTCTCGTGCCCTATTACTTAAAAAATTGCTGTTTTCAAACAAGTGAATAATATTCTCAAGAAAATATAGTTGATTAATTTTTATTAGTTTATAAATGACAACTGGACAGGGGAATTGGTCCCTTGACTCCTGTCTTAGCTTAACACTGCAAATATTTAAATTCTAAATCCCAACTAAAGAATACAAATTTAATACCTGAACTGGCAAAACAATATTTAAAAAATTGGAAGTATCTTCTAAAAATATAGTGTATTTTGTGAAAATGTTTACAAACCTCCTTAACAGAGATTACGCATTTCCTAAAGTTCAACAATATGAAAGTAATCTTCAAATAGTCCACAAAGTGTTCATAACTTCTGAAATAGTTGTTACAACACTTTATTTCAAGGGCTATTTTAAATTTTACTTCACAAATCCTCTACAGATTTTATAATATGTATGTTGGAATTAATACTAAGTGGTAATGAATGCGTCTTAGCATATAAGAGCTTATGGAATTCTTACTTAAGTTTTTCTAAATTGTTTAACTCCATCCATCATACTTCATACATCATCCATACTTCTCCTTATAATATTACATTGACTCTAATGATTCTATGAATTATAAAATTTATGCATTATGTTTATAAAATAGATAATGCTGTTAAAATTGACTAAAGTATATTTATATATTTTATAATTAACGGTAAATTGAAAATAGTCTGTTTATAATCACCAGAATAAATAGTTAATTGATTCAAGTGAATACATAAATATTTAAATAATGAGTAAATTGATTACATTTTGTAATCTTTAAAATCAAGAGGAAGTTAATTAGAATGTGTTTATATATCTGAAATCCGTGGGAAAATAATTATTTTTTTGATAACTCTGATTTTTATTTACAGCCGCGCGTCTTAATACCCATTTGGGCTATATACATATGTATTAATTAATTTAATGAGTTACGTATGAGGAAGGTTGAATTTCATTAAGTATACTCTCATTTACATAGAGGGAGAGTGGAAAACTATTTAGTAAAAAAAAGCTTTATTGCACCGGAACATGATTCGAACACCAATCCCCCTATTACCGACAATCCAGTCTATAGCGATAGTGGACCATTTGACCACCGGGCCAGGGGATCTTTAAAATACCTGATAAACTGTTTACCAATTTAAAATCAAACAAATTACTAGAAAATTAATTACAGTAGATTTCTAAACACAATAACAAATGGGAAATAGATTAAAATGTATTCGCTTACCATAACAAATTGTAAATTGATAAAACTATATTTAGAGATTTATTGTCAATATAAACTTACTACAGTGTTTTTATAAGCACTCGACTCGATGAAAAATGAATTACTGTGTTTGTGAACTCTCAATCTGAAACTGAAAGCAGTATTATTCAAAACATAAAAAACAATAATAAAATATCCTATTAGTTGACTTAATCAAATCCCATATTTACATTTATATTATGTTATTGTTTGAGAACATTTCAAAATGTTTATTATTAAGCTTTGAAATGAAGTGATTACACACCCACGATCGACTTTCCGGGCAATCTTTTATTTGCAGTAACAATCGTGAGACAAACTGAACGTCAAAACTGAAGTGCCGTGCATTATAACACTAATGGGGTACGTACAAGGAAGGAAGATAGTAAATAAATATAACTTTATTTCTGTAGAAAGAATAGAAAACCATCTAAGAAAAACAAGAGCTAAAACATTTTATCAGGACTCACCGACACAGGAAAGCCAGACTAGACCCCGACATTCTGTATACGTACAGATTCATATTTTTTAAACAATTACTTTTATAATGTTCAGTATTTTGACTAAAAGAATGAAAGAAAATTTAAAATCTTGTATAATTTACAACTAATACAATCTTATTAATGAATACATAAACGTGCTTTGGGAATCAAATGGTCTAAGACGTCACCCTGGCTAAATACTGGAGTGCCGATGATGAGATCTGAATTCGAATCCCCAGTCGGTTGAACAGGGTTTGTTTAATCATATGTCTCTAAATTCTACCTGCCTAAATCCTAATACTTTTACTCAATTAGTACATATACGTATAGCCTAATTGGTAGTTAAATGTGGTGCAAAAATAAAAGACAAACATATGAGACTTTTCAAATGTTGGTCCTAAAAAGCTGACACGTTTCTATTCCAATGCTGGCTTTGTGCGCAGAAGCACTGAATCATCCCACTTCTTACTTTTCTTTGGATCTATCTAAATAAAAACAAAGTTAATTAGGCTTATCTATTTTTCCGAGAATACTAAATCACCGATTTATTCATTACAGGATGGATTTTAATTGTCAGTTTTTGTGGAAGATGGTGAAGTAATTATTATCAAAACTCTATTATAGGTACATTTATAATTTCTTCCAAGGTGATATAATTTCTTTTTATAAAATGAAATCATTTTCTTTGCAGATTATAATTTCAAATTTACCAAATACTAAATATCTAGGCCCCAGTCCTTGTGTAGTTTTCATTAGTCGAATAATCTAAGGACACTATTGAAACATTGTTCCTGATGTCATAATGGAATTAATGAGGTCAATAATAGATCGTATTTAGCTGAAGATCTGTCCGAAAATCCTTTTTCATTTTAAAGGCATTTTATAAAATTAATTTATTTTTGCGACCAACATTTGTAACATCTTACGTTTTTATTGGTGTTATTTTATAGATATTCTTAGTATTTTCAATACTGACAGTCCTAGATCATATGACTTTGACATAGAAATACATTAAAGTAGCTCAAATATGTTTTTTTTATCTATTAGAAAAGGTCCTTCCTATGAAAATTGGTTTCTATAAACGCTGCACTTTGTCAGCTAGAAAACTGACTTAGGTATTTGTTCACCTGGGTACGACACACACACACACACACACACACATATATCTAATTTTTTTAAATGGGTTTTCTGCCCACATAATCTAGGACTTTTATCATAAAAAGTATCATGTATTGGTTTTGCCACGTAATATGAAAGAGTCTCATTAGTATGTAAATCTCTAGAAATTAAGTAAGGTCATTTATGTAGCCTCAATACATGGATTACAGTTTCTACATTGTACACTTAACTAATACATGTGGATGGTTACTCTCCCAGCATTTACAATTTAACCAAATTTTACATACGCGGTGAAGCAGGACAATATAAATTTTTTCTGGTTTACAATTTAATTTTAATTTACCCTATTGAAGTAGTAATTACAAAAATGTAGGTGTCAATTATAAAGAGCTAAAAACCAATTCTACATTTTCTTTGTTTAATTCTAGTTCATAAAATAACTTTATAAAAAATTAATACTTGAAAACTTGTAAATAATATTCTAAACACCCGCTTCGGTGGCTGTGTGGCCTAAAGCGCTTCTCTTGCCGTAGACTAGACTGCCGATGACAGGGAGATCGAGGTTTGAATTTCAGTCGTGTGTAGTGAGGGTGACATTTCCAAAATGGTTTTTACTCTCCTCCAATTCAAATGTGGGGACACTTCCTCTAAATATGTATCAATCCCAATGCCTAAAACCATTAGCGTAATTAGTACATATGTGTACAACTCAAACGCATAATAATACGTGGTGCTAAACAAAAATTGTATATCTTAAACGCGTGGCCTTTTTTTAAAAAAAAACCTTAAACGTAACCATTTTTACTGAAATAGGTTTTTGTGATGTCATGTGTTTTGGCACACACATACAATTATAATTTCTGTTTGGTTGTATAGTGTTTATTTAACCAAAATACTAACTAAAGATATTTTTAATGTTCGAATAAATCTATTAACTATCCAACTATATTGATATTTACTTTCTGATAAAATAAAATATAAATACTTTAAACGAGTGTTTGTCATTAATAAATAGATTAAAGTCGCTACTTTTAAATCCTTAGAATATGCATGAAGTAGAGCAATATCTCAAAACATTATTTTTATATATTTTTAATCGAATGATATATCAAATAAGATATAATATTAATAGTAATATGTATTAAGTATGGTTTGGAAATTGATTCAATTCATATGCCATATTTGATAAGTGTTATTGATAAAGGTTTGCCCTAGAAACCCAATATTCTAGCTGTTCAATTATTTGTACAATAGTTCGACAATGATATGCTATAATCCTCATTCTGCCATTAGAAACGTACGGAAATTTGCCCTTAAACATCTACATTCTACACCCAATGGGGACTCACGTTTGAGCTACTATGAGCTATTTACCCATTCTTACGTTTATGGTTAGATCCGTGTGGCTTCCAAATGGCAACGGTGTACAAGAGATCCTCATCCAACATACAGTAGCCCCATGGCTTCTTTGGTGCTGACTGACAGCTTTGAAAAGTTACCAGACCAAATTATGTATCCCTACTCCGAACCATATGATCTGCAAAAACACATGTTTGGTAGCTGTCACTACTGACCGTCAAAATTTAGGTATATACCTAAATGTTGAATGTCAGAAGTCAACTGTGAGTTGTCAGTCAGCACCAAATAAGCCATGGGGCTACTGTACCCTAGGTGCGCCATTGAGATCAGGTTAACGAGCGACCCTTTCCTAAAGTGCCATGAAAAAATAGAAGTGAGAGAGAGCTTCACCTCTTTAAATCTGGTGATGTGATCAATGTGTCGACACTTCTTGGGCCAACAATATCAGTGGCACACCTAAAAGTTTAATTTGGGGTTGGTGGGTTAGGTGGAGGGAGGGTATATATAATATTTAAAAACTATTATTCCTAGAATTTAAAACAAAAATTAGGGGCACTCTTTAATTTTTATTGTAAATGACTCTTTAATTATCAATTTGGTAGATTGATTTTATAATGTAGCTCCTGTTTCGGTGACCGCATGCCTTAATGCTATAGACTTTGACTGCCGATTACGGGATCATTGGTGTACGAAACCCTACCAGGTCTACTGAGAGTGGTTTTTCTTAAAAGGTTTTACACTCTTCCTCCACGTGAGCGTGGGTGCACTTCCCCTGAATTCAAGCTTCCCTATCCCTAACACACTTGCGTAATTAGTACATAAGCGAATAGCCCGAGATTGATGCTGATATATATATATTTGTATATATATATTTGTATATATATATATATATTTGTATATTTATATATATATTTGTATATATAACCCGCCTCGGTGGCGTAGTTGGCTAACGTGCTAGTCGTGTTGAGCTGCTCGACTGCTGAGGACGGGGAGATCGAGGTTC
>CABFOV010001387.1:13546-37776 GCA_902141375.1 Timema poppense
ACGGGCACATTTTTTTTTTTTTAACCTAAAGAAGAACACAGTTCACACTTTACATTGCTGTCACTGGACAAAGAGGTAATGGCTGCCTCTTGAAGAAAATCGATCGTTAAAGTCCAATCCCCCGACCTAGGTTTCATTCTGTCGGAACTCATCAGGAGGGATTGTGAAACCAGCAACGCAACTTCCCAAAAAAGTAAACCAAATATAATGCAATTACCTCGTAAAGCGAAAGAATTAATTTGGACATGCAAGTCAGTGCTGTACAGGCGCAAATAGTAGAGTGTGTGTATTCGTCAGAAGAAGAGGGAAAATGTTATCAGCACAGAGATAAGAGGTATCACAAGTTGAACTTCTAATCTTATTCCCTCTCTTACATGTGTGGATTCGTTCACATGGTGACATCAACCGTTGTTGAATATCGGTCAAGGATGTCCTGAAATTTAATGACAACTTTATATATTCATATAAAAAGTTTTCATATAATGTCATTATGACAGGTATTCAAAAACTTCTGAGAATACTACGTGTAGAAAATTAAACTATGGGTCTACCAGAGAAATAAAATGTGTTGGTATAAAAGTTGCAAAAACACTTACCTTTCCCTTTCCCTTTCACCTGAAACAATCGGCCAATAGTAATAAAAGGGGGTTAGTAAAATTTTCTTCATTTGGTGTGTGATTTTTTTTAAACCTGTGTGTCCAGTTTGAATTTAGGATACTTTGAAAGTGTAGTTATAATATTGTGCGTCTGGGTTAATTAAACATGGCCCACGAGTGGATAATTAACCAGTACTTACGTACCATTGCCAATGGGACACCCAAACGTACTAATCGTACAATATTTCCTTGGAGGCTCTTTTCATGTCCCGATGAGGTGATGGTGATAGTGATAGTGATAGTGATAGTGATAGTGTTAGTATGGGAGTGGAACCAGTGGAAGCACTTAAATTGAGCCTAACTTACCAAACCCCGGTGACCGTTGGGGTAGTTCCCCTTTTTGGAAAAATTACCCATGGTACCAGCCGGGAATTGACTGGCCACTGGCCACTATGGCACGGGGGGTAGAGGGAGGGCGGTTACTTGGGGGGAAGTGAAATCCTTGCCAATGCGTGCAGATCTCTCGTAGAGTCAGGAAGTCAAGCAATGATTGTCCATTGTTACATAAATGTACGGAATGATTACAAAGAGTGTAGGGTAATAACCACGGTCATGGCTGACGGTCCTTTGGCTGCATTCCTCGGTTCGTTCAACGTCCTCACTCCTCACGCTACCAATTGAATGCCAGCCTTTGGAACTTCTTGAGTTTGATAAGCGATTGTATACAATCCAATTTCCGTAGGAACAGCTTTTTAAAATATATAATATATTGTTTTACAATCAACATTGATAATATTTTAATAGTGATATTGTATAAGTATTGATAATATATTTAAAAAGTGAAAGCTGAAAATAACATGACTTGGCGTATTTATAAGAAAATAACATGATTTACGTATGGATAGGTAAAAGTAGATGTAACTTTTCTGGCTCTCATATAGGGTTCTTCCTAGGATAATTGGACTGTTGCTCTACTTTAATATAAAACAACATTCTTAAAATAGGTAGTTGTTTTATCACTATGTGCTACCCGTTGGGGCTATAGGCCCTACGATTATGTGCTAGTTTCGCTAGTGTTTTTAAGGAAAGTGTGCTCGCATTTTCGTGGAGGAATAGTAGAAAACCATTTTGGGAAAATCCCCCTTAGTACACCCTACCGAGATTCGAGCCTCGATCTCCCCGTCATCGGCAGTTTAGTCTAATGTGCTAATACCATTAAATATTGTTCAAAGTCTCGGTGTACAGCGCCTGGAGATTAAAGCTGTTCAAGCATGCGTGTACAACATATTGCATAGGAGTTAGGCGCTCGGCATTACACACCTCGACATCTTGGAGCACGGCAGCAGAACATACCGCAATTAATAGTAAACAACACATCGGGCCATCTAGAAATGGGAATACGTGCTGAGGGTCATCATTAACGGTCCTACATCACAGAAAGTGCTTGCCATTGTTACATGTTTAGTGTCGCTAGCCTAAAGGCCGTTACACACAGAAAGCTAAGCTAAGCCTTGCTACGCCGCGCTATGTTTTCTCCGATTGCTGGCCGGGCAATTTTTCCATCTCCCATCTTGAGCCATCTTATGTTGCGCATGCGCATAGCACAACTTGGGCTGCGGGTTGAACAGACGCTGTGCTGGTTTGGTGAAAATAACCAAAGAAGTGTTGAAGTTTTGTTTTCAGTTTGTTTTACGTGTATTTAAGTAATATTCTATCTAGGTTTTATGTTTAATAAATGTATTTATATTAAAATGGAAGCGTTAATTGAACAAGTCAAACCTCCACCTCCTAAATTTTCTTCCTCTTCCAAAACAACTGCTAACAGCAGTATCTTCTCTTCCTCAGTCTTATCACCTGAACTCAAACAATACAATTTGGAGAACGCCATCATAACTAAACTTCACTGGAGCAGACCAAAAAGGAACAACACTGAATTCTGTAGTGAAAGTAGAGAGCATGGCTTGGCTTAGCAATGAGTGTGAAACCAAACTGACAAAGTCTTAGCAGAGGACAGCACAGCACAGCAGAGCTTAACTTAGCTTAGCATTCTGTGTATCGGCCTTCACTCCTATGCAACTTGTTGTACACGCCTGCTTGCACAGCTTTGCTCTCCAGAAACTTTGAAAACTATTATTATTATTATTATTATTATTAGCACCGCGTCTTACTACCCGTTCGGATTATACGCACTTACGCTAATGTGTAATGGTAGGGTGATTGTGAGATGAAATGAAGGACCTACAGTTTAACGTGGAATCCGAACCATGGTGGAGGCCTGGCATTCCCCACAAACAATCATTAAATTTACTAGCATAGTTTTCTGGATGTAGGTTTATAGGGATTTTGTAATTCTTTTGGTTCAAACAAACTCTGTGCAGTTTGGGCCATGAGTTTCCGAATACCCTGCATATTGTTAACAGCTAGTCTTAATTCCCGTTCGAGTTATACGCTTATGCACTAATTACTTTAATTGTTTTAGGGACTAAGAAGGTTTTATTTGTAGGATGTGCACCCATATTTGCGTGAAGGAAGAATAGAAAATCATTTAGTAAAAACCACCTTCAATAAACCCGACTAAGACTTAAACCTTGATCTACCAGTCATCGGCAGTCTTGACTACCTCAAGAGTAGCGCCTTAGACCACGTGGCCACCGAAGCGGGTCCTTGTATCATCGTCCATACGTATGGGACATAAAATCGGGAACGTGAGCAAAGGTCGGTGCTTATAGAAAAATAAATCAAATTTTGCTCCAGTGCAAACATAGATTTTAATTTTCTTCACGTGGTGATATCAACAATTATTCTTGAATATCTGTCAAGAGTGTCCTAGAATCTAATGACAACTCATTTTCTTCATTAAAATAAACCTTTCTCGTCTAATAACGCTATGATAATGACAAGTCCATGTGGTTTTCAGCCGTGTGGTAGTATAACGAAATAATTGGACCTACGCAATAAATTAACCGCCCCCCCCCCCCTCGTCCTCCCAACTCAGTTCCGGTTTGCTGGAAACACTGAATTAAAGTTTTGACGCAAGACCCACGAGTCCGAGACGATTTTGTGACGTCATTTTGACACTTTAGGGCAAAGAGTTGAAATGGGTTGGAGGGACGGGGGACGGGGGGGAGTATTGTGTGGTGACTTTACACAATTATTCGGAGGAAAAAAGATATGTAAACTATGTCAGACTTGAAACTGACGTGATTATAAAGTTGTCACTGCTGTAATACATTTTGGGTGGAGATCCTTTATAGTACTGAGCTTTCACAGTAATAATAACAATGACGTGTCAGGGCTACATCAATATCTAACTAAGTTTGCGGAAATATTGGCCAGTACTGATGTACCGTCGCCCAGGGGACTCCCGAATGTACTAATCGTACATCCTTTCCGTGGAGACTCTTTCCATGTCCCGATGAGACGAGGGTGATTGTATGAGGGTATGGAACCAGTAGAAACACTTGAAACCTAATTCAAGCCTAATTAACCATACCCTAATGATCGTTGGGGTAGTTACACTTTCGGGAAAAATACCTCAAGTGCTAGCCGGGAACCGTACCCGAGACCTTTAGGTAGTAGTCAGGAACTCTGACCTACTATACCACGAATTTGGTCACTTCACTTCACAGTGACCTAGTATTTAAGGAGTCCGATCACAAGTCTAGAACAAGTTCCGTTTCCATTCGAATAAACTATATTTTTATTTTCACCGCGTCTTACTATCCTTTCGGTCCATACACACGTTAATTTAATAAGGAGGAAGGTAGAGTTACTTTTAATTGTACCCACGTTTTCATAAAGGTAAAATGAGAAACCCTCAGTACACCGGGTGGGAGTCGATCCCTAATCTACCCATCACTGGCAAACCAAACTAATTGAGGGTGACGTTTACACCACGGGTGACTTCGTAAATAGTTTGCTATCCGGCTACGGGCTGGTTTTATTAATTAATAATTTAAAAAATACCAAGGTTATTAATCACTTAGTCTACGGTGTAGTTTTTCCTCTCGCATCCATTTTAGTACACCCAACTGAGAAGAGGGTCTCAATTTCCCCCGTCACTGGAAATCAAGTACACTGGAGTCACGACAATCCGGCCTAAAGCGGCGGCATTCCGGGCCGGATAATACGGAATCCTTGTGTAAATAATTATCAGTATGGGTTGGGCTCTTGTAGCTACGCCTTTCTCACACCTCCCTTGACACAGCTTCTGTTTCCAACCAAATCAAAACAGTGCTGCTATCCACACCTCCCTTGACACATCTTCTGTTTCCAACCAAATCAAAACAAAATCAAAACAGTGCTGCTATCTACACTTCCCTTGACACAACATCTGTTTACAGCCCAATCAAAACAGTGCTGCTATCCAGACTTCCCTTGACACATCTTCTATTTCCAGCCAAATCAAAACAGTGCTGCTATCTACACTTCCCTTGACACAACATCTGTTTCCAGCCAAATCAAAACAGTGCTGCTATATATACTTCCCTTGACACAGCTTCTGTTTCCAGTCAAATCAAAACCAAAACAGTGCTGCTATCCAGACTTCCCTTGACACATCTTCTGTTTACAGCCCATCAAAACAGTGCTGCTATCCAGACTTCCCTTGACACATCTTCTGTTTCCAGCCAAATCAAAACAGTGCTGCTATATATACCTCCCTTGACACAGCTTCTGTTTCCAGCCAAATCAAAACAGTGCTGCTATCCACACTTCCCTTGACACATCTTCTGTTTCCAGCCAATTCAAAACAGTGCTGCTATCTACACCTCCCTTGACACATCTTCTGTTTCCAGCCCAATCAAAACAGTGCTGCTATCCAGACTTCCCTTGACACATCTGTTTCCAGCCAAATCAAAACAGTGCTGCTATCTACACTTCCCTTGACACAGCTTCTGTTTCCAGTCAAATCAAAACAGTGCTGCTATCCAGACTTCCCTTGACACATCTTCTGTTTCCAGCCAAATCAAAACAATGCTGCTATCTACACCTCCCTTGACACATCTTCTGTTTCCAGCCAAATTAAAACAGTGCTGCTATCTACACCTCCCTTGACAACAGCTTCTGTTTCCAGCCAAATCAAAACAGTGCTGCTATCTATACCTCCCTTGACACAGCTTCTGTTTCCAGCCAAATCAAAACAGTGCTGCTATATATACCTCCCTTGACACAGCTTATGTTTCCATCCAAATCAAAACAGTGCTTCTATATATACCTCCCTTGACACAGCTTCTGTTTCCAGCCAAATCAAAACAGTGCTGCTATCCAGACTTCCCTTGACACATCTTCTGTTTCCAGCCAATTCAAAACAGTGCTGCTATCTACACTTCCCTTGACACAGATTCTGTTTCCAGTCAAATCAAAACCAAAACAGTGATTCTATCCACACTTCCCTTGACACATCTTCTGTTTCCAGCCAAATCCAAACAGTGCTGCTATCTACACCTCCCTTGACACATCTTCTGTTTCCAGCCAAATCCAAACAGTGTTGCTATCTATACCGATCAATAGCAGTAGTGTATTATACGTCAACCACATGCATAGCAGACTTGCCAACTCCATTGTAACAGTTCGATTTATTTTATTTTAAAACACACTTGTTAACACTGAGAACTGGGCCGGATAATCACGATTCTAGTATATATTGCGAACCAGAATCCTTAGACCACGTGATCATCAGATTGGGTATGTTTCCAAGCTTAGAAGGTGAAATAAATTAATTTTAAACGACTGGTGCTGTAGTTCATAGATCAAAAGTTAATGGTTAGAAACATGAATCTAGACTTCCTCAAACAAATAAGATAATTTTTTTAAAAGGATCACAACTGAAAATGTTAAGATAATTATTGAGGATGGTTTGGTAGTTTTATTACTTCAGAACTATTATTCTTATGATTGATCAAAAAATGATCAAAAAATTACCTATAAAATTAAATAAAATTTCTAAAAAAATTACTATAAATTCTTAACAAACAATCGTAGTATTAATGCACAAGGCTAAACAAAATACACAGTTTATAAATGGAAACTAGAAAATATACAAACCATGAAAAGCTAATTCCTGAATTATTATAAGATGTTTTATTTACAAATTTATGTTTTGTAACAAAATCTATCTCTACCAACGAAACACTTTTCAGCTTAGTAGCAATTTCTCACCAGTATAATGTATTTTTCAAATGTACAAGCAAAGAGAGTACAAAGTTAATTGCCTGCATTTACTTCCCATTTCGGCAGCTTCGTTTGTGATTAAAAAATTATATTGGGGTATTTATGAATTTATAAAATATCGATAATATTTAAAAATATACTTATTCAACATAAATGAATACAACTTATTTAAAAATGCCTGAAAAGTACCAAAAAAGAGATAAAAACCTAGAAAATATAACCTAAAAATCCAAAATATCAAAATATGACCTGTAAATTATTTTTTACTACAAACAAAACCGAATATCGGTAGGGTGTACTGAGGGCGATTTATTTTCCAAAATGGTTTACCACTTTCCACGCAAATGCGGGCACACTTCCTCTCAATATAATCTTCCTAATACCTAAAACCATGTACATAATTAGTAGATAAGCGTATAACCCTAACGGGTAAAAAGAGGTGGGGCTATATACGTAACCACGAGCATTGATTGTCTGATGTGCAGAAATAAAAAAATAACAAGTCATCAAAATCCAGTTCCTGTTCATAATAATATACGGCAGTGTAAGTGTATGTACCGTCACGCAAACCAACACATGTATCCCCACCACTACCTCCCCTGGAAATTCAACGCCTGTTACTTTTATTATTATTATTATTATTATTATTATTATTATTATTATTATTATTAGCACCGCGTCTTACTACCCGTTCGGGTTATACGCACTTACGCTGATGTGTAATGGTAGGGTGATTATGAGATGAAATGGAGGACCTACAGTTTAACGTGGGATCCGAACCACGGTGGAGGCCTGGCATTCCACACATTCACAAGTTGTGATTAATACACGTCTTGTCAGAGGTGAAGGAAGGGTTTGGTAATCAGATAGATCTGTGCCGGGACCGAGGATTGAACCCCGTACCCCAGCAAAGGAGGCCAATACCTTAATCCTAGACCGCCAGGTCGTCCAATGCGTGTTACTATTCACACCGCAATTAACTTGTTATATGTTGAAGATCGATTAGTTGCCTAACTCCCAGGTCCATACAGTGCCTACTTTTATGTATCTTAGCGCCATCAATTGGCGTCATCGATCTCAATTTTATTACGTGGAAATATTAATGGTCTTCTTACCCCCTAAAACTGTATCATATATTTTTACCTGGTGCGTTCAATAACCCTATATATCAAGTACACCTTACACTTGAAAATATGTAGGTTTTTTTCCATCTATTCCGCGCAATCTGAGTATTCGACGGTTCTAGATAGGCCCGGTCCCTTTCAACTCAAAATATTATGCAGTGCATTGTCGTTAAATTTTAAAATCCAATTTTGTTTTAAAAACTGACTTAAAAAATATTTATTCCAAACAAATTTCAAAACACATCAAATCGGCTTGGAGGAGGGGAGTAAAATCAGTCCGAAATTATGTCATATTTCGGAGACAAATGGTAACTGTATTCCTTAGCGCATGGCACCAAGAACAAACAAGGAGCCCCTCTTCCCCTACCCCCACCCCCACAAACACACACACTCCCTTCCTTCCTCCCCCGGTAGGATGATGTTTCCGCCCCAAAGAAAATCCTCTCCAGGAATGTGGAGGTCTTACGAAGCTCATCAACGACAAAAAAAAAAGTTACGCACTGTTGGTTTACCCGCTTTCCCTTTACTTTCATGTGTGCACATCCATTCATGACCTTCCCGAGGTAGCGCATTTCAATGGTCCTTGGCGCAATGGCCATACTTGAGACAATTGTCGCTAAACGGATGTGCATCAAGTTTGCAGACACGGTTCGGAAAAAAAAATGTTACTTCCCCCTCCCTCCCTTCCACCTGTACGACCCAAATAAAGGCTTACCTATGGACATACGGAACAATAAAGGCGTAAGTCTCTTTATTTTTATTTTTTTAGCATCGTGTCTTACCACCAGTTTGTACAGGTGTGGGTGGTAGGTTCCAAGCTACCATGGACTACAAATATGACCACCCTTAAAATAATTTCATAAGTACTACTGAAGGTATGTTTCGGTGTGAGTTGAATTGCTGAGGTGAAGTATTTATGGTGTTTTTTTAAAATTTAATCCTGAAGCCATTTCATCTAAATTATCAATGAATATGGCACTATTCAGTCCACTTCAAAACATCAACTTCTACTTTATACTAACATGAACAAAAATTATTTTATAGTATTAGACAATATCTGGAATTATATTTTTGACATATTTAAGTTTATAAAATCTTCCTCCAGTAGCTACTTGTCTAGACAGCAAAGTTAGTAGTAATAAGTATGCAATAAACGAATGTATTTATGTTTGAATTACGAAATATTGTATAAATAGCACCAAAGAAACAATGAAAAGGTTGATTTTGCTTTTTTTGTTTATTACTTATTTGAGGTATTTGACGTGCTCTTCTTGAACCTAATAATTGTAATAACACACGATAATTTCCATGAGCGAGAGCGAAATGATCTCATTTTGCCAGGAAAGGTATTTTCGCATACTGCCCATGGTTCTTTTACATTCAACAATTGAGATGTGACAGACGGCTTTACCCCCACTACGAAGGAAGTTGTGCTACGGATGTTATCGCTCAAGAACTATCCGACCACTCTGCCTGGTTTTGAACCCACGAACATGGGATCCAAAGGCGAGTACGTTACCTCAAGGCCACCAGGTTCGACGGTTTTACATTCAATACCATCATCGTATATCTTTACAAATGATTTATTCTGGGCACCCTGAAACTTTCTTATTTGAACTTTTGATTAGAATTTAATAAAAACAATAGTTTAATTTTAGCCTAAGGCTCTTGACCCTGTCAAGTGCAAGTCTAAAATCTATTTTTGTGGGATAGTGGGCGTGGCTTCACAGCCGACCAAAGTATATTTCCACGCCAACAAGAACAGATAGATCACGGAAAACGTAGATGGTGCCAGATACCGGACAAGTCTTGAGGAAAAATCATACGTTTGTAAATATCAGTTTTCTCGTGAACGAGTGAAATGTTTATAGTAATATTTTTAACACCTCTTCTAAGATAATTTATCAATGTTTATTAGGTGTTACATTTTCTTATTTTTTGTTGTGAGGCCGGCAGTTTTCTGTTGAAAAATGTCAAATTTATTAATATTTTATCGCTGTTAAAATTAAAGAGGAGGTGTGTATATAAAAAGTATAACATAATCAACACGCTTCTATTCTTGAACAAACCGTTTTCGAAAATAAAATTGCAAAACAATAAAAATGCTTAAAGATAACCGTTTGTTCCCACGGTTGGTTCCCACGCCAAATGAAAAGGACCAATCACCTTTAGATGGTTGCCTCGGCCCGAATCAAACTGATCCCCCTTCCCCCGCTCCCCACCCACCCCCTGCCCGGGATGGCTGCAAGTAAGTTACGACCGTACGAGTCGTTTACCTCTTAAGAGACCGTTGAATTGTGGCCCCACATTTTTAAAACCACATATGAATTGTAGCCCCAGTTTGTTGACCTAACCTAACCTAACCTAACCTAACCTAACAAACCTTCAAAAATGTTGCCAAAATTATCGAACAACAAGAAATTAGGATGCTTGGATGTTACGAGGGATGTCGACATGAGACTATGATAGGTTCTATCTGAAATTTAAGACAGCTTTATATAAAGCACACTGCTAATTAGGTGGACGCAATTCGTACCTCTCTCTCTCTCAAGTTAGTGGGCCGCAATTCGTACGTGTCTCTCAAAAAGCCGGGCCACAACTCTTACACGATTTCAAGATTTGGCCACAACTCATACATGATTTCAAGATTTGGCCACAATTCATACACGATTTCAAGATTAGACCACCACTCACCTACACAGCCTGGGATATCACCCGGTGTACCAGCGGCCAGGTCCACCCTTGCGTTCGGGTTGTACGTACGCATAATGTATTAATTAGGCTGGTATTTTATGGAGGAGGAAGGTTGAATCTAGAGGACGTGTACCCGAATTTAGGCGGAGTAAGCATACATTCATGGGGGGAGGAAAACTACCTCGGTACAACCGACTGGTGTTTGAAACTCGATCTCCCCGTCTAATCTATTGCGAAAGTGACGCCTTAGAACATTCGACCACCGAAGCGGATAAAGTCTCTATTCATGTCCGGTTTGCTGACGACGAGGAGTTTGGTGATCAAATACAGTATTGTTTCCAAATATCCCCTCGATGCACTAATGTTGATTAAATTCTTATAAAAATTCTACCTTCCTCATCTCTTACCCGTTATTCCCAATATTATGACAGTCCGATCTGGTAGTAAGATGCGGAGATCGGAAATATTAGATGTGTAAATTATTTAATTAGTATGGTTTTTTTTTTAATTAAGATTTTTTTTTTTTAAATCGCAGTTTATAAACAGTTATTAGATTGTTTTTGTATTTTTTTTTGACAGAATTTTAAATTTTATCTTATTTCAAAAGTATTAGTTGAGCGATTTCTGTTACTTTAATTATTATGTTAAATAGGCAATTATAAGCTCATATAATAATATTAAAATTTTAAACAAAAAGTTATACAGAATCATAAAAAAATATATTATCTTTAAAAGTAATATCTTCCTTCACCTCTGACAAGACATCTTGTGAATGTGGGGAATGCCAGGCCTCCGCCGTGGTTCGGATTCCACGTTAAACTGTAGGTCCTTCATTTCATCTCACAATCACCCTACCATTACATATTAGCGTAAGTGCGTATAACCCGAACGGGTAGTAAGACGCGGTGATAATAATAATAATAAAAGTAATATGAATCAGACGAAAGGGATAAAATAAACAAATTATTTTCTGCCTCAAGAACTTTGTAAATGTTTAATTTTAACTTTAAAAAGAGATTTTTTAATTAGCTACTCCAAAACAAGGTATTATAATTACTCAAATTAAGGATAAGGTATCACAAATTAAAGTCCCCTAATAACGTGGAAAGAGAATGGGAAAACCAATGCCAAAATTCTCAAATTAACCAAGCCGGGGCTCCTAGACCCAATTCTTAATACGCTTTAGACCACGTGGCCACCGCCACGATTAATAAATCACGAATATTCGGTTCCCCAACGGATTCAAATTAATATGTTGATCTAAAGTGTGAAACAATGTACAAGTCTTACTTCATCAAGTAATAAAAGTTCACTTGAAATAAGTGAAAGTTTAATTTACGAAATTGATAAACTTTAAACTTTCTTTTGATTACTTTATAAATTTATTTGGGTCATTAACTTTGTGCGTGTTAAAATATTAATCATACTTGTAAATTAAGAATCGATGGACCAAAAAACTAACCATTAAGGCATTAATTAGTTTATTTCTAAGATTTCCTAATAATGTATTTATTTGTACACGTATTTAAAACGAGTCTTACCCAAACGAAAAATGTCTTAAGTCAACTTTATTTCTACCAGCTTCCGTGGACGAATAGTCTTGGGCATCCATCTCGAATAATTTAGACTGGTCTGCTGATGACATTGAGATAATGGTTCAAACACCGGTTGAGTCTACTGATTCCTCCTCCCTCACCTTAAATTCCAATTTTGTTTACATTAAAAGTAGGTATGGGTTCAATCCTATCTTTATCGACTCTGAATCTTATATTTTCTTTCGAATCTTGACAACAAATTCAACTATTTAAAATCGTACAACTTTGGTTTGAATGAAAATATTTAAAGTTGAATTTTAAAAAAGTTTTTTTTAAGGTTCGGTGTCACTACCAAATGAATTTTTTATATCACGTTTATCACATAAAAAACAATAAATAGAATATTATGTTCAGTAAATTAATTATATGTATAAAAATTGTATTTTTTAAAAATTTGTTACTCTCCTAACTCAATAGGGCTATGTAATATATTTCACAAATAGATTAAAATTATTATTAGAAATAAAAGTCTTCATAATATTGTATTATAGATGCGAAATTTTTACGAATTTCGAATACAATAGGATTCGAGGTTTGTATCTCTAAACGGTAAAGTATTTATCTGAGGCCTGGTATTGTAAAACAATTGGGGTTTAAGCCCCTAGTAAGCGCAAAAGTAGCTTTAGAAATAATTCACAGTAAGAAATAGAAAAAAAACAACCTTTTATTGCATATTTTAAATATTCTTGAATCCTTGAATATTCTTAGGGATTCGAAGGACTCGAAGATTCTAGGAGCCCATCCATAGTTAAAATATAATTTTCTAAATATTGATCCTTTTTTAATTGTTATTATTCGACGTCTGTGCAACTTTTTCAAAACAGGAAGTTTATAGAAATGATTAGTTTTTCTGAATGAGTGACCATAGTGTTGATTTGTCAGCTCAGGGTACTGTGAATTTGTTTAACGTCATGATTACTAATTACGAGAAAGAACTCGTGACGTTTTCTGCGCGGATTACACAAAATGTCACGCGTCGACAATGATGTTGCTTCACTTGTCACGCAAAACAAATCCGCAAGAGATCAAGCGATATGAATGCTCAAAACTGTGTCTAATTAATACAGTAATTAATTCTATATAGAGTAAAATATTGTGAACTTCTTTGATTCGCAATAGACCATACTTCCGATGACAATGAGATCAGGGTTTAAATCCCAGTTGGGTGTACTGAGGGAATTTTTTTTTCTAACATTTGTTTTACTCTCCCGCCACGCAAATGCGGGTACACATCTAAATTTAAACTTCCTCATCCTTACCCTATAAGAGTAACTATCGTATTAACGTATAGCAAAGATGGGCATCAATGGGCACGTGGAGTAGGGCATAAATATAATCTGGTCTTGTGGGCCCATTTATTGGGGTGGTTGAGGTTCGAATCCTGGTGAGTAGTATTGAGAGAGGTTTCCCCTCAAATGTATTTTCATTCTTCCTCGCGTAAATGAGGGCAAATTTCTTCTAAATTTTACATAGATCATGATATTGTCTCTGAAAAACAAGTATGCAGTGTTATATAAAGATTTAAATACTCCTCAGATATCAAATTTCAACTAAATCGTTAAAGCAATTTGAAAAAATAAGTTGTGTTTTTAAAAATCAACCATCAGTAAACTTATCTCAATTTAAAATCATTAAATAAATATCATTATTCCTCCTAAAGGTATGACAAGATATCTATTAAATATCAATTAATCAATATAAGGAACACACTTCGATGTCACATATATTAATTAAAACTTGAAAGGTATAAACAGGAGTTTACACCTATCAAATTTTAATTGTATGTGACATTCAAGTGTGTTCCTAAAAATTAATAAATATATATATTTTTCCTTATCCTACAACTAAAATGAATATTACTAAGATTATTAAATATTAATTTTGAACTAAATCTATCAACACGTTGTCTCTTAACCGTTTAGCCACAAAGAGACCTCCAAAGAAAGGTCCACACCGACTTTAAAGTTTCCCTACCATTTTGGAATTTTTTCGGAGGTTAAAAATTAAATTTTTTATATATTTTTTGGAATTTTCCCGTCAGTTAAAGGGTAGAAGCTATAAGTTTGCCAAATTTCAGGTTTCTAGCTCATCTGGAAGTAGGTAAACATTAATGTCAGTGAGTGAGTCAGCCGTGTGGCTTTATAGTAGTATAATCATACTAATCTTATCTTACTAATATTATAAATGCGAGAGTTTGTGTGTTTGGATGTTTGTTACTCAATCACGCCAAAACTGCTGAACGGATTCGAATGAAACTTTGTACGTTGGTAGAGAATGTCCTGGAATAACAAATAGGACTATTCCCAACCTTTGTACGTTGGTAGAGAATGTCCTGGAATAAAATATAGGACTATTCCCAACCTTTGATTTTACATTAATTTTACAATACAAATATTTAAGATTTTCGAATATAAGATATATTATATAACATTATATATTATATTTGGTAATAAATAAAATATATATTATTTAAGTTATCAATTATCAATTATTAATTATTATTTTTTAAATTAAAACTAAAGACTTAGATAGTGATTGATAATAAAGATTAATGAGAAAGAAAAGGCTAAAAAGTTAAATCAAAGGAAAGTGAAATTAATGCGTTAAAATCATTTTACAATAAGAATCTTAGGTTAAATCTATTCTTAACTTGCAGGTTTATTTATAAATATTGTCAACCATATATTTGTAATTCATTTTACTAGCCCCCCTTTGACTCATATTATTTTATATGTTTTTATTTAACCTAAGATTCTTATTGTAAAATGATTTTAACACATTAATTTCACTTTCCTTTAATTTAACTTTTTAGCCTTTTCTTTCTCATTAATCTTTATTATCAATCACTATCTAAGTCTTTAGTTTTAATCTATCAACACTACTTACGTAAGATTATTTTAGAATGTTTTCTAAAATGTTATTATTTTTTAAGTTTAGTTAAAAATTAAATGATTTTATCAACTATTGCTGGCGAAGCCGCGACGGGTAAAAGCTAGTATAATATATATAAACAATGGTGCTCTTCTGATATTCTCTAAGGCAGGTACACAAAATTGGCCTGTACGATTTCAGTATGTAGCGGATTTTGACAGGCCTGCCATTCGACCCTCCAAGCGGGTCCTTAATTTATTTTTTTTGCACCGCGTCTTAATACCTGTTCAGGTTATACGCCTATGTACAAATTACACAAATGGGTTAATGATTAGGAAGACTTAATTTAGAGGAAGTGGACCCACATTTTCGTGGAGGGAGACTGTAAAACCATCTAGGGGAAAAAAACACCTTCAGTGCACCCAACCGGGATCGAACCCCGATCTCCACATCTTCTGGCAGTCTAGTCCAACACGAGATTAGCGTGTCAGAACACGCGGCAAACGAAGCGGGTTACATTTCAAATTATTTCAGAACAGTTTTTTTTAAACGTGGAAAAAAGGTTCTTTCCTATCTAAATCTGACTGTCGAGAGTTGGTACTACTTTCCTCCGCTCCTTCATCTCTGTACTGTCCGCGTCTTAACTGGCGAGACTGTGACGTAACGCGGTGATCGCATTGTCCAGGTCCGTTAACGGTCTGAAGAGTCACGGGTCACGCTCCGACCAACACAAACGGCAACACCCGTTTCCAGTGGACATGCGGGCCTGGATGTCAGACTCGTCTCGACGGTCTGAAGAGTCACGGGTCACGCTCCGACCAACACAAACGGCAACACCCGTTTCCAGTGGGCATGCGGGCCTGGATGTCAGACTCGTCTCGGGGTCCAAATCGTGGCCGGGTTTATTGAAGAGGGGTTACCATCAATGTTCTCCCACTCCTCGTACATGGGTATGTGGTAGGCTGACCATAAGACAAAAAATGGAGGAAGGGGGGTCAATGTTCGTAAAAAAAGAAGTACATTTATCACCGTGTATTGTTACCTGTTCATTTTATACGCATATATGATAACTACTCTAATGGGGGGTAGGATTGAGGAAGGAACCTGTTTAGAGGTTATCTACATAAATTCGCGTGGAAGGAGTACGGGAAACCGTTTTAGAAAGAACCACCCTGAGTATACCTGACCTAGATTCGAGACTTGACATCCCAGTCATCTGGAGCTAAGTCCATACGAGAGTGACACCAATATTAGGGGTCTTCAACCCTTTTATTCCCAAGGGCCAAAGTTTCTGTCTCGTGTTGGCTCGCGGGCCGCAATATTGTACCGATAATGATAGGATTGAATGGATATTAAAATATTCGTATAACTGATTATTATACTCACTAGGGATTAGGATTTTACGTGAAGTATTTTCTCTGTTATTTCATAGCTGGAGGTAGCGCGATTTGTTTTGGCTACTAGAGTTGTCATTTAACGGTTCAAACTACATTTTGTATTAAATCCCAATACTTATCATCGCGCAAAAAGCAAAAATAATTGATATAATAACATAAAATACCTATTTTATTAGTTATTAATATTATTATTACCACGTCTTACTACCCGTTCGGGTTACATGCACTTACGCTCATGTGGAATGGTAGGGTGGTTGTGAGATGAAATGGAGGACCTACAGGTTAACGTGGAATCCGAATCACGGTATATTTTATTAGTTGATTATGTAATATATGTATCTGTATTTGTCATTTTTTTTTTCTTTTAAAATAATTTTATATTTTTCATGAGCCAGCGGGCCGCGGACCACGGGTTAAATACCCCTGCCTTTGACCATTTGGCCGCTGAAGTGGGTGAGAGTAATAAAATAAAAGTAATATCACATAAAACTATTGAACGTACAATATTTCTTCACAGAATATGTCTATACCATGAGTATTTTTCAGAAATTCTCTCTAAAAACCGTCAAAAAATTTTAAATAAAAACTATGCGACATGCGTGTGTTGCAACCGAAAAACGTACAGAACAAAAAAATAGCGCTAAATCACAGAAACCGCAAGTGTTTTCAACGGGTTTTTTTTATCCTCCTGATTTATTCATTGACTTTAAAAGTTACACCATTTGTTCATTGGAAGATTTGTCGATCTCGATCGACGCGCCTCTACCGATGGTTACACGAATGACTGATAGTTAAAATAGCAACCAGTGATAAAAAAAAACTTGGTTAAAAGTCATGACGGACCAATAGTTAAGCTTTTTTTATATATAAAAAAGTGGTAAAATGTATATTTTTACTGGAAGGACAGGATGGTTGGAATATGGCCAAAAAAAAGGGGGACATATTGTCAACCAAGTAGGAAGGCAGAGTACCTATTAATTACACCTTTATCGCCCCTTGCCTCTTATATTAGTGTACTTTTATACATAGTCCGGATTGGTAGTAATATTCTGGGTAACATATTTAACAAGGCGTTTGAAATATCGACGGAAGGGATTAGATTTTGTGATTAATTTGTTAGATGTTGTGAACAAACTTATCATGTATATATAAGGTCCCCGTTTATGTGGGAGGAAGAACTTGGACTAAAAATCGGTATTATTTGTAACCCGTTATGGTGGCCGCATGGTCTAAGGCATCATACTCGCAGTAAACTAAATTGCCGATGACGGGGAGATAGAATTTCGAATGTCGATCGGGTGTACGAGGGTGGTTTTTCCAAAACTGTTGTCCTACTCTCCCTTCATGCAAATGCGGATACACTTCCCCTAAATATAGCCTTCCTTGACCCGAACTCATTAACGTAATTAGCACATGGGTACCTGAACAGGCAATAAGTAATATGAGGTGATAAAAAAAAGGCAGGTATGCGTAAAAAACTAAACTATCTATCTAATAAAGCAATATTTATTTATTTTGAACAGAAATGTTTTTCCGTAAAAAAACTGCAAAAATATTTTCCTTACTTCGCATTCCTTTCCATTCTGTCTTAACCTATCAACAGTTTTCATCCCGCGGCCGGATCAGTTTGGTAAAATGCCTCCATATTCCTCTGTCCACACCATTCTCCTTCCTTCTATCCGTCTATCGCGTCCATTGGTGTGAATCTTAACTATGTGGAATAAAAAAAAACCAGAGTGATATGTTTGTTGGTGACCTGGCGGTCTAGGGCTAAGGTGTCAGACTTCTGTGCTGGGATGTTCGGGGCTCAATCCTCGGTCCAGGCACAGATTTATCTGATTACCAAACCCTTCCTTCACCTCTGACAAGACGTGTATTAATCACAACTTGTGAATGTGAGGAGTGCCAGGCCTCCACCGTGGTTCGGATTCCACGTTAAACTGTAGGTCCTTCATATCATCTCACAATCACCCTACCATCACACATTAGTGTAAGTGCGTATAACCCGAACGGGTAGTAAGACGCGGTAATAATAATAATAATGTTTGTTTCAGCACCCACCAGGAACAATGGGAGAATGGTTCTGCAGTTAGTCGGTCCTGCCAGGGTGCTGGATAAGAACAGAGCGCAGTTCAGAGGGACTGCTCCGACAGGCAGTCACAACTACTCGCACTATGGTAAGTATGGCTAGTGTCTGACGTCATCTACCTGTGATGTCACGGCAGGTCAAGATGGGATTTCACGTGTTAATGAATTCACGTTTCATTCAGCGAGTTTTAAAGATAAAACATTGAAAACAAAGATCATAAATTCTTAAATAATTCTTAAAACAGTCTTAACGTGTCACAAAATCAAATCTTTGAGTAGATTTTACCCGCATCACCGGTGTTGTAATCTAACGCGCTAGTTTCGTGTGGAGATGAACTGCCGAGGACGGGGAGATCGAAGTTCGAATCTTGCTCGGGTAAACTGGGGGCGATTTTTTCCTAAATGGTTTTCCACTCTCTCTCCGCAAATGAGGGTTCACTTCTTCTGTATTCAACCTTACAAATTACTAACCCATTAGAGTAATTAGTACTCAAGCTTATAACCCGAATGTGTAGTAAGATGCGGTGCTAAGTATTAAAGTATTTAAGTAGATTTTATTTGTAAATGTAGTTTTTTATAAATCATCCACAAGTTGGTCTTTTTGGTTTAGTCGTGAACTTAAATGGCCTGTAAGTCTCTTCCTGCCAGGATGCAGATTAAAAAAGGTCCGTGGTAACATATATGTATCTAGAATAGGAAACAAGGCAAAGGTATTTTTGAAAATCAAATCGATGTAGTCAAGGCGCAAATAATCCATAGTAAGTGCGTATATTCGTCAGAGGAAGAGGGTAAGTAAAATCCGTAGATAAACAAGAGCCCTCACATGATGAACTTATCATTTTCTTCCCTCTCTTTATTTCGTACATTGGTGTCTAGATGTAGGATATTAGTAGTTCGACTGCTTATGTGCGTCAGATTAAGATGCAACCTACTTAGAAAATAAACTGCTTACATGCGTCAGGTTAAGATGCAACCTACTTAGTAAACAGACTGCTTATGTGCGTCAGATTAAGATGCAACCTACTTAGAAAATAAACTGCTTACATGCGTCAGGTTAAGATGCAACCTACTTAGTAAATAGACTGCTTATGTGCGTCAGGTTAAGATGCAACCTACTTAGTAAATAGACTGCTTATGTGCGTCAGGTTATGATGCAACCTACTTAGTAAACAGACTGCTTATGTGCGTCAGATTAAGATGCAAACTACTTAGTAAACAGACTGCTTATTTGCGTCAGGTTAAGATGCGACCTGCTTAGTAAACAGACTGCTTATGTGCGTAAGGTTGAGATGCAACCTACTTAGTAAACAAAGCAATCTCCGAGTAAGCGACGTCGTTAACGCCCTGACCAAATGTTTGAAACCACCCTCCCCCTCTTTCCTTCTCAATTTTACACACTCTATTCCATCATTTTAATTATCTACTCACATTTATTAAAAAAAACAATATAAAATTATTATTTTCCCATATCCTAGCAAGTTAATCGCCATCTTCCATCTGAAATTAATAATGTAGTCAATTTCCAGTGAAAGCTTACCGTCGTGCTTTGACGGTCTCCACTATGGCTCTATTATATTAGCTGCACTATAGTGGAAACAAGAGAGGTAAACTTACTATCTCCTATAGCAGTGTTTCTCAAAGTGTGGTACAAATATCACTGGTGGTCCGCAGGATACCAGAAATCTCATAGTAAAATTAATTCATTTAGTTGAGGTATTTAAAGTGCACTTTTTAAACCGACTGCTTATGTCAGCACACGAAAATTTCTATGAGTGAGAGCGAAAGGGCCTACCAATTTTGCCGGGAAAGTTATTTTCACATGTCACAATCAACATAGGACCGACAGCTTTACTTTCCCTCCAAAGGTAATTGGGCTAATGACAAGACAATCAAGGTTAACAATAATAAGTAATTAAAGAATATTAATAACCAATAATACAAAAACTTGAAATGAAAAGGATTACACATTAAATATCCATACTACGTTATATTTACTTTCTCGGTTGACAAAAATCAAATATAAAAGGACATGTGTACTTGACATAAATCAACCAATCTTAACAATTCTGTATCCAAAATTATAAGGTTTTAGAAAATCAAAAAGAATTTAAAAAAAACTATTACCTACATATTTTTTTTCAATGTTAAGTTTAATAAATTAATTTTTGTCTTATATTTATTGTATACACTATCAAAATAAACCTAAAATAAAATGGCCTAAAAATTATGTTTTTTTACATTATTTTCAGGCATCGACCTCTGCCCCCTTTCCTACAGGGGCCCCATTGCGCTTAACCTCTATTTGATTGCCCTCCATTGATTGACCTAAACTCTGAGAAACACTGCTCTGGAGTAGAAGAAGTGTACACTCACATAAAAAAAAGTTTACAGTTTTGAACACAAACAAACCCTAGTTGTTTGGTAGATTGAGAGTTTAAAAAATATTTTTAATTTTGAAAGATTAAAATATGTGACTATTACCTGGAAGATTTTGAGGAGCATGCTAGCTGCCACAAGAAAAGATAGGATTAGGAATTAGGATGTAAGGTCAAGAGTTGGGGTACTGAGAGTACATGAGATAGTAGAGGAAGCTAGGAGGAGATGGTGTGGACACCTAATGAGGTTGGAAGGAGATAGGAGTCCAAGAATGGATACGAGGTATGTAGGGAAGAGACTGCAAGGGAGACCAAGGAAGAGAGTGGAGGGATAGATAGCAGCAAGTGTGCAAGTGAGAGGAGCAGAGTGGAAGACAGTGCAGGAGGAAGAATGTTGGAAGAACAGAGGGAGATTGAGGCATTTTACTAAACAGACCCGGCCACATTATGGAAACAGTTTATGATGATAATAAATACCTGGAACTGATGATCCAGTGAAGACTCGAAGATGTTGCATCAGTAAGCCTGAGTTTGTTGTGGGATGAGTCATAACTTCATTTAACACTCAAATCACGGGTAGTAAGACGCGGCGCTAAATAATAATAATAATAATAATAATAAAAACACTCAAATCATATCAAATTGTTTTATATCAAAGTTATTTTGTTTCATTTAAAACACAATCATATCAAATAAGATTATAGCAAAGTTGATTGGTTTAATTTCACACGTATTTTATATTAAATAAGTTAAAATCAAGGTTAATTGGCTACATTTCACACGCACTTTATATTAAATAAGTTTATAGCGAGGTTTAAAGCTAATTAAAAATTTAAAAATCCGGCTTTGAGGTGCATTCGAATCCCTTACCGCCACCTATGTTAAAAATTTCAGATCTCTGCAAGGCGTAAATTTGACTGGGCATCGCAAACACACAAACACAGACAAACACTTCCTTTTTTTATTATTATAGAAGATTAAAGCTAGGTTAATTGCCTTCATTTCACAAGCACGTTTTAATAAATAAGTTTATAACGAGGTTAATTTGCTTCGTTACACGCAATTATATTAAATGATTTTAAATTGAGATTATTTGGATAGATTTCACACGAACTTTGTATTAAATAAGTCTATAGCGAAGTTTATTGATGTTTTTGTTTTGTTTTATATCGAAGCTACATTGCACGATACAACCGAAAGTTAGAAGGGTTTTGAGACGCGATAGTAACAAACGTCCATTCAAAGACCGATCATTTGCGAACTGGCGTCAAAATCCCAAGAAATAACAAATCATTACACGTGTATCGCACTATCAAAAGAAAGTAATAACTAAAACACTAGCAATGGCCCGTCTACAACCAACATACCCGCTTGTCGGACTCGCGATTACGCAATCGTAAACGCACTCGTAAATTACGCTTCTAACAAATACAAACTAGACTGTCTACAATGAAAAGTCGTAAGACGCAACTTCGACCAATAGGAACAAACATCAAAGATGACTATAAAAGTCAAATTCATATTAATGTTTTCAAATAAGAAATAAATATTTTAAAAATATTTAAATGGTTAAATACATACGATTTTAATTGAAAATACTATATTCATTACTATACATTTCCAAGCGTTGTTGTCATAGAACAAATAACTTCATATTATTTGATTTTCGTAGTCCATCCATACTTGTTTTTTATTGGTCGAACGCAAGACAACGCAACTACATAAACGCAAGATATGGACTATGTTAATCTCCCCCGACAAGTAGGTCCGAGAGTTGTGTTTACGTCAGCTATTGAAGACAGTATTGCGTAGTTGCGAGTCCGATAAGAGGGTGCGTTTGGTTGTGAGATGGGCCATGACGCGATGTATGCGATGCGCAGGTAAAACCCAGTACATACAGTCAAATAGGATGCAGGTGTGCGAGGAAGGAAGGGTCACTAAACTGAAAGATAGCAAATATGACAGGGTAAAGGGTTTTTTTACTTTTCATCCATTACTGTTTCCATCATGTGGCCTGGCTCAGTTTTTTATTCAAGCCATATATTTTCCACCACAGGCTTGCTAGGCCTGTCGTAGCTTCATATGCCTTACTTAAGACTAAGACAGGCTCTACATCCAGTCCCCGGCCGTTATTTTATCACCGTGAAAGGGTAAACCAACATCTCACCAATGATACATTTTTCGACCATACCGGGAATTAGACACAGGACCCTTAGTTTAGTAGGACAGACACAATTACCGAGTGAGCTAAGGTGTCGAATAGAGGATCACGACGTTGATAGGGAATATCACAGACATAGAAGGTATTTGAGATCCACTGATAATTCAAACAATGGTGTACAATACTGTGCAGGTTCCTAAACTGTGGGTTGCAACCCCATCAGAGGCCACGAAAAATATTCATTCTGGGAGTCGCAACAAACTTTTACAAAGATTAGTTAGTTAAATTTATGTATTATACAACTATTTAATTTACAATACACTATAACCTTTCATTCCATTGCGTGCTACGCTAATATATTTAATACTATGTTATATTGGTCGTTGAAATAATGATCTTTTGGGTAAATATTAATTAAATAAACTTTTATTGCTTTTGATTATCTTTTGATATTTAATATATTTTAAAAAATGCGTTGTTTTAATCTATTTTTTTTTTAGAACGCGTCTTAATACCCGTCCGGGTTGTACACTTAAGTACTAATTACGATAATGGGTTAGGAATTAGTAAGGTTGAATATAGAGGAAGTGAACCCGCATTTGCGTGGAGGGAGAGTGGAAGACCATTTAGGAAAAAATCACCCGAGCGAGATTCGAAACTAAATCTCCCCGTCCTCTGCAGCTTGGCTCAACACGAAACTAGCGCGTTAGCTAACTATGCCACCGAGGCGGGTTGATTTTTTTACATAAAAATTTCCCTTTACTCGTGAAGTTCCGTTCACCCTCTCATAATTGGATAGATGGACGGTTAGTAAGACGCAATGCAACAACAACAAAAAGGCCCCAAACACACGTCACCTACAAAAGAACCCGTTACGATTGCAGCACTTGCAATAAATATTTTGTTTGCAATCGGCATACTAAATCAATAAGAGAAAATGAACCAATCCGTCAGTTGTGAAGGAATTGTGTCATATTTCTATTAAAAACAGAAAATTGTGGTGTATATATCCCTTCAAGCAAGTGAGTAATATTGTTCTTTAACACCACGTGATTATAACAACAGGTGTGACGCGCGGCAAACAAACCACAATAATAATTTACTCGTTCCACGAATTGTAGACAATTTCACTTCCCCCCCCCCCCCCCCCCCCCCCCC
>CABFOV010001387.1:39760-86226 GCA_902141375.1 Timema poppense
TTATACGCACTTACGCTAATGTGTAATGGTAGGGTGATTGTGAGATGAAATGGAGAACCTACAGTTTAACGTGGAATCCGAACCACGGTGGAGGCCTGGCATTCCCCACATTCACAAGATATCTTGTCAGAGGTGAAGGAAGGGTTTGGTAATCAGATAAATCTGTGCCGGGACCGAGGATTGAACCCCGGCCCCCAGCACATAAGTCTGACACCTTACCCCTGGACCACCAGGTCACCAATGAGAGAGGTCTACTCTTCACAGAACTACTAGTTACTAATTATATAGTAACATGAGCCTATTTACAAACAATAAATACCTTCATCTGTCTCCCTTGGAAATCATTCTGGGGTTACACAGATTTTTGGTCTATCACAAATAACATGACAATGCAGACAAACCCTATCAACCTATGGTATAACACTGACGTATGTGCACAGGCATTTTTTTTAGTGCTTGGTCCACTGACTCATCATGGAATTAGGATCAGGGGCGTTGCAAGAAATATATTTGTACGAGGGGCAGGAGGGGACCAGTGTTTTTCCCAAATCTAAGCATTTCGAAATTAGAAAAATTCGCAAGTAGCAAAGGAGAGTACAGGAAGGGCGATGTTGAGAACGAGGGGGGTGAGGGGGCCAGGAGGAGACTATAGTCATTTTGTTCATAAAATTCCGGGGGTGGTTTGAGCCGCCAGATGACAGCCTTGTTTAATTGTTCATACTGGATTTTTAAAGCTACAAGGCGTTTTCAGTGCATCTTGAATTATTATTTATTCCAATTTACCTGCATCTGAGCTAAATATCCAATTGAGCTTAAATATATTTATTTAGATTTGAAGATATTGTTAAAATCGTGTATTTTAGATTAAAACTTTAACTGACTTTATTACAGCGGTTTCCAAGATTTTGTAGTTTATGGCCAAAATATTGTTCTCTGCGGCCATCGTGACCCTTTGATAACTTAAAAGGGTACAAATAATATTTTTTAAAGGTTTTTTAACTGTGTATTACTACCAGCTCGGACTATCTTCAGATAGCTACACAAGTGGGATAGGTAAAATTTAGAGGAGGACTTATTTGCTTGGAGGTACATCAATAAACTATTCAAAATATATTGTAATTTAGCACATGATGGTGACGGGGCTTCCCCTAACATTTTATTAAATAACTTATGGCAAATTCGAAATCAGCACGCTAAACATGGTTATATGAAATTTAATTTCAAATTGAACACTAAATAACGAATTTTAAAATGTATCACAAATTTAAAAATGTTAAAGGGTGAAAAAAAATCAGTTTTTGTTTAATGTAGTCTACCTAATCAAATGAAAAATTATAAGCGTTGTAACAATGTATTATTATTATTATTATTAGCACCGCGTCTTACTACCCGTTCGGCTTATACGCACTTACGCTAATGTGTAATGGTAGGGTGATTGTGAGATGAAATGGAGGACCTACAGTTTAACGTGGAATCCGAACCACGGTGTAACAATGTAACACGGCCCTATTACTCCTCTTCCTTCATTGTAGCTTTGAGCCTATTTTAATAAACAATTAAATGAAATAAGATATTAAACAAGGAATCTCCTTTAAATGTTTGATGATTTTTGAAGTTGGGATTTTTTGTAGAGTAGGGATCAACAATTGGGAAATTTTAACTTTGTCTGCACAAGTCTGTGGTTAAGGTCTTTCATAATAGAAAGTAATGAGGTACAGAATAAGCCTAGAATTTACCAACTCCAGATCTAAAATATCACAAAAAATTCCCAACTTTGAAGCTTTTAACCAACATTGGAGGGAGGGGACACTCCCCCAACCACCACCCCCGTGATTAGGATGTAAAGGAACACGATTCAAGCTTGGAATTTTTGCAGTTTATATATATAAAAAAGGTTTGGGTACAAATATATAAAATAGTGCTTCAGTAGATGCATTTAGTTTATATGTATCCATTTAGTAATATCAATAGATCTTGGATGGTAATTATCAGCAGAGTGGAATTTGAACAAAAACTTTCTAAGTGATTAGAAAAAATTGTAGGAAAATTCTGCGATGCCATTTACATATATTCAAGAACATTATTGTTGAGATTAATATGTGTAGAAAATTAAACTCTATGTTTCTACTGGAGAAATATTTGGTTTAATTTATTTAATAAAAGTTATTTGCTATAAGTAGGTTAATGTTGTTTTGTTGTTAGTTCTGCCGCTGATCTCCAGCGGGAAGTTGAGGACGAGCAGTTGGTACGCCAGCCAGCAGTCCCTGTTCCCTTCCTACCTCCAACAGCAGTACCAGCACCAACAGGGCAGGGGAGGGCATTTGGTGTATTTCAACCCTGTACTGAGTCTGTCCTCCAGTCCCGACTACCCGACATCCACCGCAGTCATCGGGACCAGTTCCTTGGAAGAGGACCCTCCAGGATCCACCCCCGAGGAGAAGAGCAACATGTTCAGGTGAGGGAGATAATGAAGGATAGCTCTCTCTTTCTCTCTCTCTATGTTTCTTTTCTATTTCTTCATCTCTTTCCTAGCCTTCTGTCTCATCTGCACTGCCTTTTACTATTTCTACCTCCCTCCAATCCACCTTTTCCCTTTCTTTCATCTCTCTGCTCACTCTCCCTTTCTCTCTTCTATCTTTCTGCCAATCTTCTCTCATTTTTCTTCCTTTCTCCCTCTTTCTTCAATCTATCTCTCCCCTCCTCACCCCGACCTTTCTCCTAGTTCTCTCCCTTTTTTTATTCCAACTCTCTCACCCACCTGCTTTCTCCCTCTCTCTATTTTTCTTTTCCACCTTAATCTTTCCATATTTCTCTTACTTTATATCTACCTCTCTTCTCTTTCTCCCTCTTTAATACGTTTCTTCTCTTATTTCCCCCTCTTTCCGCTCCATCTCTATTCACCTTCCTTTCACAATGATACATCGACACATTTTATAGAGCAGAAGATTTTATATTTATTTGTTTAATGTAAACTTTTCTTGGTTCAATAAACTATCTAGACACGCAGATTATATAAGAAGAAGTCTTACAAACTAACTTAACTTAGTGTGACGGGCCTAATGTTTCATGCACTGTTTGAATATTTTTTACTCATCGCATAAAATTGCACAGATACATATACACGGGTTAAATATCTTCATCAGCGCAACCAGAAATAAAACTTGGCTTTGCTTAGCTTCAGAAAAAGCACAATACTCCTAATAAAAAGCGAATTCTAAAAAACCAAATTCAAACATCCCTAATAAAAGATTTAAAAACTTAGGGTAGTAATATTCTTGGCCACAAAATAGTAATTCTGAGATAATGATATTGAAAGTTTTAAGAAATCAATAGTTTATAGGCATTAAAATTATTATTTTACCCGCCTCGGTGGCGTAGTTGGCTAACACGCTTGTCGTGTTGAGCTCGACTGCTGAGGACGGGGAGATCGAGGTTCGAATCTCAGTCGGGTGAACTGTGGGTGATTTTTCCTAAATGGTTTTCCACTCTCCCTCCACGCAAATGCGGGTTCACTTCCTCTAATTCAACCTTCCCAATTCCTAATTCATTAGAGTAATTAGTACTTAAAAGCGTATAACCTGAACGAGTAGTAAGACGCGGTGCTAAATATTATTATTATTATTATTAATTATTATTTTGACTTAAATGATACAAACTTTGAACTATCATAAATGAGAAACCATTACAAATAAGTTTTTTTAGCATTGCGCCTTCCTACCCATTCATCTTATATGCTTATGTTCTAATTACGCCAATGGTTTTTGCCTTTTTGGGATTAGGAAGTGTACCCACATTTACATGTAGGGAGAGTAGGATACCATTTTGGGAAAACCGCCCTCAGTCCACTCAACCAAGATTCTAACCTCGATCTCCCCATCATCTGTAGTCTAGATCTATTGCGAGCGTAGCGAGTTAGACCGCCCGGCCACCGAAGCGGGTAACTAAATATCTTGTTTATGATGTTTCAGGGGCTACCTGACTATCATCCTGAGCTGTGTGTATGCTGTGTTTATAATGACCCTGGGAGCTGTCGTCTATGTTAGTGACATCATTCTGGGCAATGTTCCTTTAGCGGCGGTAAGTGTTTATATATTCATCCACTCAGGCCTGCCACGAGGTGGGCGTGGGGGACTATTGGTACCATGGTACCAGGACTTCCTGGGGCTCAGGCCTGAGATACAGATTCTTTTTTTTTTTAATGTACAAGATGAAAGAGAATATAGAATCAATTGCCTACCCATACTAAGGAATGGGCAGCGGTTTCCCAAGTAAGAACTTACTGACATGTATCACCATTATATCCTTGGTTTGATCCAGTCTTGTCTTTCATTTCAAAGTGTTTGGAAGTATCATGGTTTCAAATTACATGTTTTGTACTGAAATTAGCTTTGGCACACAAAGAGTCGGGCAGTAAATCAAATTCAATTTAAATTAAAATATTTCATCATGTGCATAACATTTCAGTGTCCATCTAAATATTGATTTTCATACATTGCTTTTCTTTCGTAAAAGTGTAAACAATGTTTATAAAAATGTACAAACCTAAGTTGAACAGTGGAAGAGGGGTGGGGTGGGGCATTTTCCCCTGTAAATAAGCCCCCCATCACCACCTGTGATTGGAATTAACTTCTCCCTCCCCTAGAATAAGCTTGCCCCCTTCTAGATTTATTTCACTCATCTCTGACGTAAGCAAAGTCATATGAAAATCACATCTTTGGAAAAATGAAACACCCTAATATATACCCCTAGTAAAATTGTTTTATAAACCCAAATAGAATGAACTTGAGCATAAAAAACTGCAGTTCAAAACCAATAAAAGAATTGATAGCTAATCCAAACATAATATTTTCACAGGGTTTCAATATGTATCTAGTCACGTTTGGATTCATGTATCTGGTGCTTCTCTACACAGATATAAGAAAATATCAAAATAAAATCATCGCCAGACAAAGATATCAAGAGGACAAAGAAGGTATGTTCAAAATTGTTAAAAATATCATAATGGTATAATCACCTCATTGAATGATTTTCTAGTGCGACGGAAAGAGTATATAAAAATTTCCGATATTTTAAATGTTGCATATCAATCAGATATATGTCTTTGCTAAACAAAATTATTATGTATTTGATAAATTAAACTTATATATATTCACACAAATGATAAGGATAATTTAGAGGAAATGTACTCTTATTTGTGTTGATGTCATGTGAAATAAATTGTTTGGAAAAAAAACCAATCGCTACACCCAGCAGGTATTCGAACACTGACCGCACCGTCACCGGCAAACTAAACCAGTCAGGTTGGCACCTTAGCTCGCCTGCCCATTGGTGTAAAGGTGTGATTTTATAACCATATTTTTATTCATTCCAGATTGATGGATATAATTCGTGGAAATAACACATTTACAGCATGATACAGATTAAGAAATAAGATGTGTTTTTCTTTGTTCCAAAGGAAAAGAGAATAAGGCCCACAACTTGTTAAAAATTATTTTAAAATATGTTTTTGTTTGAGATTTGATTATAGTTTGCAGGTTAGAAGATATAATTTTGCAGGACATGATTATAATTGGAGCTTTCCAGTAAATATTAATACAAGTTTTTATTTATCTAAAGAATAGTCCGGACAAACAATAAATCTGAATAAACAGGTTTATAGTGTACCTGTAAAATAATACTAATAATATTATAAAATCAAATCAATGTTGACCTAAAAAAATTATGTTTGTAGTTTCCAAAAGCTTGTTCCTATCAAAATACATAAAGTGAATTTTAACTAATTAAATAATGACATCTGGACATCAGGAATCGAACCGGAAAAACTTGGATAGCTCAGTGGTTACAATCAAAGTAAACAAAGTGTCCCGGTTTCTATTCAGGTGACAATTTTTTTCCAACTAATTGAAACATGATGTCAAGTGATGGCTGCATTTGTAACGCTAAAAATCATTCCATCTTCAGGTAGAAATTGTATTTCAAACTTTCCAAACTGAAATGTCTGTATTTTTTGGCTCAAGAGATGGAGAGACAGGAATCTCTGGAAGGAAATCTCCACTTGTCCATCCCGTTTCCCTCCAAGTTGAGTTCTCGGAGAGACAACATGCCTCTTCACTACATGTTTGGCAAGGGAAGACATGCGGGAAGTTTCTACCTGAAAGTAGGGGCAGCAGGTGAGGTATCGACCATGTTTACCAGCAGAGTTCTTCTATGTTTTCTTTTTTATCCTCACATAGAACAGCAGCAGGCAACTTACAGCCTGCAGGCCGAACCGGGCCCACTGCTTGATTCTATCTTTGCCGCAAAAAATTTAGAAAACATATATATATTAACTGGTTATTATTTAATAAATAAGAAGTTCACATGTTTTGCCAGATTTTTTTTTTTCAAAATCGTTCTACCATTTATTTTTAAACCTGAACAGACCACGGTATCAAAAAGGTTGCCAACCCTTGACATAGAACATGTTACCCCTTTCATGGAAAAATTTATCATGAACTTTCTGAATCAAATGAAAAGATCAGCACACTAATTACAATCTAACTTAATTCTAGAATAGAGACAACAACCTTGCAGTCAAATCATCCCGCGTAAAGTACCAATTTCACCAACTATATTTTTTTTCAGATATACCGGGAATTGAATTAGAGACCCTTAGCTCAGTAGGCAGACGCACTGCCGAGTGAGCTAAGGTTCCGGACTAAGAGTTAAATCTTCATTTTAGGGTCTAGGGAAGAGGAGGGTAATTTATAATAAATGCACCAAAATCCACTTATAAATAGGACAAGAAAACATATTGAGGAAAACAACCTAACCAACTTGAATAGAGTATCAATTCAATAAGCCCAAAAGATTTTTTAAATCATATGTTTGTATATATCTTTACATTCACTGCTATTTCCAGCCTGTGGTCCAGGTCAGTTTTTTATTCAAGCCATATATTTTCCACTACATGCTTGCTAGGCCTGTCATAACTTCATATGCCTTCTAATATATCTTAAGAGTAGGACAGGCACAACAACCAGTCCCCAGCCGTTAATTCATCACTGTGAAAAGGGCAGACCTACATTTCATCAATGATAAATTTTTCTGCCATGCCGGTAATCAAACCTGGGACACTTAACTTAGTAGAATGATACGCTACCGACTGAGCTAAGGTGTTGAATATATATGTTCACAATGGTCTGCTACTAAGCTAGCCTCTTATAGTTTCCATACATGTTTCCTGTGTTTCAGTATTTTGTTTCGGCCACCTGATTCACAGCGGACTACTACTAAGCTATCAGATAGTGTTCCTAACCTCTGAAAAAGATGAGTTCTTCAAATGTGCCAGCATAGTTTCATTGTTCCTAGACACCATCTACCCCGTCTACTCATTTTTTCAGCTATTCTTCATTTTTAAATACTCACATGTAAGTACACTTGATCGTAGTTAAATGTAGAAACTTTTTCATGTACCCCATCCGACCATCAATCTAGGCTATCCCTACATATTCACCCAAATGGCAGAGGATGAAATAGGTAAGATTTTAAAATAAACCTACCAATGTTTGCGTCAAGGGAGAGTTGTAAACCTAACATCATGCTTATTAAGAGCCCTTCTCACCCCATGGATAGCACCTAGCTTAATTTTGTAATTCAGCCCGAACCAGGTGTATATGTTGGAGGGATTTTCCGTATTATTATTCATAAAATGGTGGAAATAAGACCAATGAAACCATTTCATCATATTTAAACAAAAGGTATGACAAAATCATACAAACTTTCTCATATAGAGTTTTATAGCAGCTTGGAACAAAATGTCCAAAGATAAGTTATCAGTAAACTAACATTAAGTAAGTTAAACTCGGAAAGAAAAACATATTTATTTATTTATAAACTACCCCATATTATTTATATTTTTTTAAATAAAAATATATTATTATTTACTACGAAAAACATTTAAACTAAATCATATGGTCCATTGCTAAATTTTCCAAAATTTGCCTTTGTAGAATACCCTTAAATTAGTTTATTTTAAACAAATAAGCATACATTGTGTAAATAACACACAGATAAGAATGGCTGTGTCCACCTAACAAAGTCTAGCCCGGTTATAAAATCTCCCTCAAGTGTGGAGTAGTGCAATACTGTTAATATTGGGCCCCCCTCTGTTATGACAGGTGATAATCAACCGATGCAAAGAGTTAGCCAGGTTTGCCCTGATGCACTGCATAGCCTCCAGCTTGTGTTTCTGGGTCTGGACCATCATCCGAGAGACAATGGATTCTATCAACTCCTTTGCGAACAGCAAGGACAGAGAGAAACAAGAGGCATTGATGCAAGCGCAGGAGTCGATAGGGTCATTGGTTGCCCTTCCGTTACAATCTTACCAGCAAAGTACGTACTCTCACTTCCTATACACAGCGACGATCTCTGTGGGAACTGTAGATCTTGGGAGATTATCTTCTCCTTGAACTTGGTTACATTAGGTTGCCAACTATACCAGGTTGCAACCTCTGAAGAAAGATTATCTTCTCCCTCATTTGGTTACACTAGGTTACAACCTGTGAAGGCACTGCAGGTTTTGGAGGATAGATTATCTTTGCTCTCCCTCAGTTAACTATGACCAAACTTATCTATTTATGGTTGCAAGGGAGGAGGCTACAAACAAACAAAAACCAAAATACTGGCAACATTTACAGTTTAGCGTTGCAATATTTGTTGTATTTTAAGAGAGAAAAAAACACCCAATCACAAGCAGTTTGTCCTACTCTAAGCTTGAGGTTCTAGCAAAGGTTGTAACCGAGTATAGTAAACTAAAGCGTTAATTATGGTGAAAATCGTTTAGGTGCAGCAGAAGGGAGAGCGAGTAATTTTTACCGTTTTTATAGTATTAAATTTTTTTGGCCAAAATAGATCAAATATTTCTCCAGTAGCAACAGAGAGTTTAGATTTCTTCACATGCTAATATCAACAGATCTGGAATATCTGTCAACGGTGTCCTGGAATTTAATGTCAAATTTTTCTCTTTATTTAAAAAGGTTTGACAAAATTCCAGGACAACCATGATGGATATTCAAGATCTGTTGATATTAGCATGTGCAGAAAACTAAATTCTATGTTGTTACTGGAGACATATTTTATTTATTTTTTCCAAAAAATGTATATTCTATAAAAACTGTAAAAATACTTGTGCTCCTTTCTGCCGCACCTTAAGGCCTTGTGCTTAATGCAACAAGTTTAATCGTCTTTGATGTCAAATATTTAAGGCTGTATGCAAGAATGAGAATGAGTAAAAGTAAAGGGTGGGTGAGAAGTGTAGTGACGTTGATTTGCAATCTAATAGGGTACGTTTGTGCAGATGTTCCGATTAGAAGCAAATCAATGCCACTTCTCTTCTCAATCACCCTTCCCTTGAACTCATTCTTGTTCTCGTATATTACCTGTAGTCTTAAAATGGCACACGGAATTTTGTGTTATCTATTAGTTTGGTTCCAGATTATTAAAGCACTCCCGGTTAGTTAAATATACATTTTAATAAATGGCACGGTGCATAACTTTCTCTTTTATCTTAAAATAGAGACATATATTAAAAACTTGTCAGATTTGTCAAACGAAATAATTTACATTCTTGCAGAAACACACTCACCAAAAAGCACAGATGAAATAATAAAATACACTGTTACAGTATAATTGAGAGAAGAGGAATATCTCTGTTCACCAAAGAGCATTACGATCAATTTCAATATTAGTGTTACATAAATATAATTATACATTTGCTTATACCTCAGTAACGATTGGATTTATAAAAAAATGTGTTTCAAATAAAACTTAAAAGATTTTTATTTTTAATAGTTCTACAACTTTACCATAACATAAGTTAGTTTGTATCTGAAATAGTTGTGGAGATGCAATCAAACTCAGAAATTTCTTCTGTTGTAAAGTACCCTTAAAGTCAATTTCATAGGAAAATTAGAAAAGTTTTTTTTTTTACATTTTCTTGACAGTATTGTGATCATTCAAAAAATCGAACTCTTTGATTTTGATGAATGCCGATGTTTCATGACCCTCTGAAACCAAAAAAGTTGTTTTTGCAATACTGTATGTTTGTTTGTACCTCGAACTAGAAATGAAACTATTTTACCGATTGGGCTAAAAATTTGTATCTAAATTTGTAAACTGCCCTTAATTTTAGGGTTAGATATAAATAATTCTAAAAACCTGGTACATTATAAAAAAAAACCTTGATATTAAGTTATAGCCCCATCGATAAAATGATTTCAGCTCTAGGCCAAGAAACAGACGCATAAACAAAGAGACTGCAACGTGAAAAACACTTTTTCAGTTTCAGGGGGTCATGCATGAAATGTTGATTATTAAAATCTAAAGTTCTTTTTTTTTTACGATCACAATATTTCTCTCTCCGAAGGGCTTAAACAAAATAAAAACAATATATTGTTTATAAGTTTACACAATTTATCGTAGAGTTTATCAAACAAACATTAAAAGAAGTAGTAATATACCAAAATCATTAATCAAGATATTAAGGGGACACACTTTTCCCAATATTAGATGGATGTTTTTTAATCTTCTCTCTACAATTCTTTTGTTCCTAGGAGGAGCCCAAGAGCTTCTACAATTTATAAACAAGAGTTCCCTGATAAATAACTACTGTCAAGGACCACCTCGGATGTCCGAGATCTACGACAACTTCTCTCCTTACCTTTACCCATTCACCATTGAATACAGTATACTCGTAGGTAATGTCTTTAACAGCAAGCCTATTATCATTTTAGTTCCTGGAGTATCCGTATTAGGTTCTTCCTTTGTCGAAAGTACTAATAATTCAATATTAATGGGCTACGGCAGATTAGCACTTATAAGGCCTTCAAATTGGGGGTGAGTTTTGGGTCATAGGTGTCACTATCTCTTAATCACTGGAGGAAGAGGGAAGAAGGACTAGAACCAACCCATTTTCACTTTTAAATTAGAAAATAAAAATTGTTTTGTACCAAATGAATAACAAGAATAATGTGACAAGGGAATTAAGGGAGTCACTTATGCATTGCTCCACACATGGATTTCCAATTTTTTTGGATAAAACAACTTGCTGTTTTTTTTTCCAGAGACAGTACTATTAGGGGAGGGAGGAAAGGAGTGTTATGTGTGTGTGAGGTCGGTGACCTTAGCTCAGTTGATATTGTGCCTGCCGAGTTAAAGTGTTCCAGTTAAAGACCAGCGTTGTAGAAAAAATTGTTGTTCGTGTGGTTATTAAAAGTTTGTTTTTATTTTTAGCACCATGTCTTCCTAACCTTTCAGGTTATACGCTTATGTACTAATTATAACAATGGTTTTAGGGATGAGGACGGTTATATTTAAAGAAAATGTACCCATATTTTTATGGAGAACGGAAAAACATTTTGGAAAAAACCACCCCCAATACACCCGACTGAGTTTGAGGTATCGATCTCCACGTCATCAGCAATTTAGTCTACTTCAAGAGTAGCACGTGAGACAACGTGGCCACCGAAGCAGGTGTTCTATCTGTTATTTATGTAATTAGTTTGTAGGTATTGTACTGAATAGAGTTAAATTGCTTTAGGTACAATCTGTTAAATATTTATATCATCTTTAATTGTATAAGTATCAGATGGAAAAATATAACTGAAGACTTTTATTTAAAAAAGTGATGTTACCTAAGTCTTATTCTAGTATGTTGAACAAATTATAGTAGTGTAAAGAGATTTAAGCAACGTTAATAGGTGGTCAAAAGTGAACTAGAAACATCCTTGAGGTCACAGTAATTTTAAAGTTCATTTGGCCCATAAAATATTAAATTTAGAAAAAATTAAGTAAGATTATTAACTAATTGGATTTTTTTTTACTAGCACATACCAAAAAAAACAAACCTTAGTTCTATGAAAATGTTATGAGTGCATTTGTGCAAAAGCAGTTCTGAATAGTGCTGTACCTTAAAATATACTAATAATATGTTATAAACATAAAAAAAAAATTGTACCTTAATTTTCAGTCGGAATACTGTACATCATATGGCAGAATATCGGTGAATCTGTCAGTCACAAAAAGAGTTCAGAGTATGACCTTATGAAACCGCGACTGAACCCTGAAGACTTCACGAGCAACCTCGTCATACACGCAGACTGCCACTCCTCCAACAAGGGACTTTTCGCGGGACTCATAGTCCTAGTGGGGTCTGTGGTCAGCATAATACTCTTCTTCATAACTATGGCAGACAGGTAAGTTATGCCACAAAAAGAGGGTGGCTACAAATATTTTGTTACAAAATTCTACATCTTATCCAGGTTTACCGTAAAAACTTTAAAAAATATTCTTCCCAACATTTTCGCAGTTTTTTTTTATGAATGCCAAAGTTTTTGTTTGTTACGTTGATCACATTTTCAAAAACCATCTTAATAACTATTAAACGGCAATATAATAAAAGTTATTTTTACAGTATTACATTTAATGTTTAAGGTATTATTTTTGGCCCTGTTTAACTGTGTTATAAAAGAAACCCACTTTTTCCTTTCATGTTAACACCGCCATATCTAGCCGATGCATTTTGTTAACTTAGAGAAATATAATCTCTCACTTTTGTTTAAATATTTAGGTGAATAATTAGTAAAGTATTTAAATTCGTTGATATCAAACGGTTTCTTGACTTTTCCAGGTTTACCCTTGCTGTAGCCACCATGAGTAACATTATATAGGCCTATAAGCAAAGTGATTAGGATCAGCTCCTAATTTAAAAAAATCTAGCTATCCTTATGTAGTTTTACTAAGGTAAAGAGATAGATACAAGCAGGGATGATATAGTAATAATAAGCTTCAACACTTCAACATATTTTTGTGAGCAAATATTTTCCGAAATAAAATTAATCAATTAAATATTAGCAACTATCATGAGTACCTCCGCAATGCTTTCCTTAGCTTCGAGAAAATAGAAAAAAAAATGTGTTTTTATTTCTTCTGACCAAGTTAATGATAAATTTAAAAATATCTAATAAATATTTAAAATTTGAGCTTCAAGGTGCGCATATTTGTGTACAGGTGCTACTATATTTTAAAATTTCAGACTTCTGTGTGCGGTAGATATCGTGCAATACTCACGACAGACAGACAGACAAACTTTTCATTGTATTAATATAAATTATATTATTATTAGCACCGCGTCTTACTACCCGTTCGGGTTATACGCACTTACGCTAATGTGTAATGGTAGGGTGATTGTGAGATGAAATGGAGGACCTACAGTTTAACGTGGAATCCGAACCACGGTGGAGGCCTGGCATTCCCCACATTCACAAGATGTCTTGTCAGAGGTGAAGGAAGGGTTTGGTAATCAGATAAATCTNGAAATGGAGGACCTACAGTTTAACGTGGAATCCGAACCACGGTGGAGGCCTGGCATTCCTCACATTCACAAGATGTCTTGTCAGAGGTGAAGGAAGGGTTTGGTAATCAGATAAATCTGCCGGGACCGAGGATTGAACCCCGGCCGCAATATAAATTATACATTTATTATTTTTATAGTAAACTTAAAGAGTAGGTATACAAATAAACACTGTGAGCCAAAACATTTCGTATTTTGTAATTATACTTACTTCCATTGTTTTATGTAGTTTCCTAATATCAAAACAAATATTACACAAGTGAAAATTCCAAAGATTCTATCAAAAACGATTAATATATATTTGTGGGGAAAAAAGGTAAAGTGCATTACAAAGCTTTGAAATTCTCATGTTTAAAAATTAAGTTGCCAGATGTTTTATTTTAGATGTAATTTATATCAATTTTCTGCATGAGAGCACTTTAAGTAAACTTGCATTTTGTAACTGAGCGAGTGTCGCCTAATAAAGTGGTTTCGAGATTTATAGAAAGTGGTAGAAATTTGCGTTCAACGTGCTCAGAAAATGTAATGGTTCCCAGCCCATTAAAAATGTTTAAAATACTCTTTTCTGTGGCAAGTTTGGGTTGGTAAGAAGCATTAAGAACTATATTAACACCTCTGAAGTGTTTGATTTGCGTAAATGTCACAGGCTTTCCAAACATTCTTAAGGTGGGGTGGAAGGGGAAGCAAGTAAAGAGAAACATTTAACAGGTCTGGTTTTTTTTTTGCCTAAATAAATAAAACCTTATTTCAGTTGATATATTTAGTTTAATTTTATATATTTAGTAATATCAACAGTTCTTGAATAATATGTCACAAACCGCTTCAGTGGCTGCATGTTCTAAGGCGTTACTCTCATATCAGACTGGCCTGCTAATGACTGGGAGATCGAGGTTCGTATCCTAGTCGAGTCTATTGAGGCTGGTTTTTCCTAAATGTTTTCCCACTGTTCGTCCATAAAAATGCGGATAGACTATCTCCAGAATGCTTTCTTCCTCGTCCCTACTCTATTAGAGTACTCGTGTGTATAGCCTGAACAGGTGGTAAGATGTGAATATTATATATAAAAAAAAACATGCACATTTGGAATTTGGCCATAGCTTTTCCTCCTCAATAAAAGGTTTTGTTCAAACATCACTATGTTTTCAACAAATATTCAAAAAGTGTTGAGATTACCAAAAGCAGAAAATGAAACTAAATTCATCTACCGAAACAATTTTTTTTTCTATCAAAAACTATAAAAAATACTTACATTAACTCGCCTTCCCTTCCATCTCGCCTTAAAGAAATATATATATCTTTTTTTTTTTTAAGTTGCTAGATCTTCTTTACTATTTTCGAAAATAAGAGATGTGAGCAGGTTATGTCAAATTCAACGTCTGTGGCCAATTTTGTTTAATTAAGTACAAGTAGTAGAGAGAGAAAAAACAGTATGTTGAGAAAGCTTGAATGCCTACCAAATTATGGAAATCATATTTCATGACTCTTTCATTATGTATGTATAGGCCTATATAAATATTTGTGACCAAAATGTTACTAACAGAGATTTTTATTCCAAATTTCATTCATTCTGATTCTAAAGATTTTCTCATTTCTGAACTAGGGAGCGTGGGCTTAGGGCGAAGAGTTTAGAGGGTTAAACCCCCTCCCCTTCCTGAAATGTTGCTAAGTTTTTAATATGAAACTTAAAGAAGGCCTTGTGTAAGACTTTAAATAATTTATTGAGGCATTTACTTTTCAAAACTTTCCCAGGGAAGGGCCACTCCAAATCACTTCTTAAGACATTTAATTTTAAGGGGGCAATCCAAACAGCTTTTATATGCATATAATAACTAAAATGTGTAATTCCAGGCCTTCACCGTGGTTCAGGTTCCACGTTAAACTGTAGGTCCTCCATTTCATTTCAGAAACACCCTACCATTACACATTAGCGTAAGTGCGTATAACCCGAACGGGTAGTAAGACGCGGTGCTAATAATAATAATAGAAATTAAAAAAAAAATCAAAGTGAGGACCACTCCAATTAGCTTCTAAAAGCATTAATTTTTCAAAAATGTGTTAAGGGAAGACTACTTTCAGTAAGTTCTTAAGGCACCTAGTTTTAAAAAAAATGCAAGCAAGGACCATTCCAAATGGATTCTAAGGGCATCTAATAAAAACACAAATCGGGTGAGAAAAACTAAATAGTTTCTAGGGACATCCAAATTAAAAAAAAAAATCAGGGTGTGGACCACCTCAAATAGATTTTTAGAGGCATTCAGTTTTCAAAAATTTACCGAGGGAATATCCAAATTTCAAAAACATACATGGGATATCACTATTCTAAATAGATTTTAAAAGAGTATAGAAATTTCAAAAATTCTCCAAACAAGGATAATTACAAATAGCTTCTAGAAGCATTCAATTTTCTAGAATTAACTGGGATGGAGAAGGGTAGAAATACTGTAAAAAACGTTATTGTTACTTGATACGCCGACACCCCCTGCCCCCTCCCTCTTTCTCCTCCTACACAAATAAAGTTCCACCACTACAGTGTATAGTAACAATGTTCTTATTTCATAGGGTTTAATACTAAGTCTTAACATCATGTCATAAACTTACAATTTTGAACCCCCACACCTGATCAAAATTAAATTCTCCATGCACCCATACTGGAGAGTAATTGTCAATTTAAGCTAACTTTGAGCAAAGCATGCAACAAAAAAAAAACTATTCTTGTCTGCACAATGAACTTAGCTCACAAAAATGCATTAGCTGAAAGCTAATTTCATTCTTTTTATGAGTGGTAGACACCCGGAACTATAATTTCTTAACTGGCTATTATTTTTTTTCCACAGCGAAATAGTGGAGATAGGTCTGAAGATAAATGCCATAACCGAGTTGATCCTACTGATAGTGATGACGGTAGCGGTTGTCCTCGCATACCGCAAAGTGACTCAGCTAGACGTTAACCACCATCCCATCTCGCTTCTCGATGATCTTTTACTGTTCATCTGCATACCAGCTTTCTTCCTCTACGCCATCTTCAGCATCATACCGGCAATTCAGCTCAACAACTACCTGTCTATTATCATCATTATACTACAGGTAAGAATGCAATTTAAATTAAAACTAGTGGATAGCTCAGTGGTAAGAGTTGGTGTACTAAGCCAAAGGTCCTGGATTCGATTCCCACGTCCAGGTTCTGTCTTTCAATTTAAAGAATATGAAATTTAGATAGTGCTATAACTATACGCAACTATAATATCTTGACTATTTAATCCATCATTATACGCGCATTAGTACAGTTGTCATTGCACTATTAGCAACATAAAGCCTTCGAGTTGAAGGCGACTGTGTTATCTGATAGCTCGCAATCTTAATTGATTGCTCAAACGTAGCTGACGATTTACTCACATCCATCACAGACCCTTCCTTAAAAATATGAGTAAAGAATGACTCTGGGCACGGAACAACCCTGGATAGCTCGGTGGTAAGAGCATTAGTGTATTAAGCCAAAGGTCCTGGGCTCAATTTTCTTATCAAGGTGGCATTTTTTCCATTTAAATAATATATTATTATTATTATTAGCACCGCGTCTTAATACCCGTTCGGGTTATACGCACTTACGCTAATGTGTACTGGTAGGGTGATTAGTGAGATGAAATGGAGGACCTACAGTTTAACGTGGAATCCGAACCACGGTGGAGGCCTGTTTAAATAATATAGAATTAGTAGTGATGTGAGCATTAGGCATCACTCTCTTTATCCAGGAAATGCAAAGCACATCATATTAATAATTATGTAATGTTATAATGATTATTACAGACTTAAGATTTGGATCTCACCTTTCCCATAGTTTATAATTGTATTTGAAGTTTCTTGGTGATCTTGTTAGACTAAAAACTAATTAATATTACAGCAACAGATTATAATTATAGAGAATAACTGTTTTTCAAATGGTTGAAAATACCAGTCTAAAAAAAAAAAATGCCCGAGGTGCTTGATCAATTGCTTTGAATTTTAAATTAAAATTATTTTAAATGAACCGTTAAACAAAAAACTTTATGAGCCTGCATTTAAATGTAGGAAGAGTATTGGGAAATAATTTCTTTTAAACTTACACCTGGTTGAGATTCAAACCTCGACCTCTTTGTTACCAGCAAACTAGACTAAACAAAACTGATGCCTTTCTATCATCATAGGCGATAAAAAATAAATTAATGAAAGCATTTACACACCTGAATAACGTCACAGCAAAAAAAATGTTCCAGGTGGTCCAGGTTCTGCTTCAGACCCCGTTCATCATCGACGGTCTGCGCAGATGTAGTAACACGCGCGCGTTGCGTCTCATCAAACCAGGACGGGAGCTGGTCACGTTCCTGGTCGTCTGCAACATTGCAATGTGGATCACAGAGACGTTTGAAATCAAGTCTCATGATAGTCACGATGAGCGCTACGAGATCTATGGGGACGTCTTGTGGACCATGCTCAAACATATGACGATACCACTGACAATGTTTTACAGATTTCACTCGTCAGTGTGTCTCGTGGACATTTGGAAATCGGCTTACGAACGAGGCTGCTGATTTTAGGAATTAGCTACACTAAAATGTTACATAAATAGGAGAATTTAAATAAGTGCCAAGTCTGTTTTCCTTTCCTAACTGAAAACTATACTAGCAAACATTTGTTTTTTATGTTCGCCAATGTTTAATTAAGTATATGAATAAAACTTTGACCAAGACTTACAGAAATTTCTTGTAAATTATTATGTCTTGCAGCTATGTTATAAATCGACAGTTAAATATTTTATTATTTATCGCCGCATATTAGTAGACTTTTGGGTTATACAAATATGCACTAATGTGTCGAGGATGAAGGTTGGATTTAGAGGAAATGTACCCACTTTTGCATTAAAGAAAAGTGGAAAACCATTTATAAAAAACACCTCAGTACAGTTGACCAAGATTAAAATCTCAATCTTCCCAGCATCAGAAGCCCAGTCTATTGCATGGTCAGACCATGTGGCCACCGAAGCAGGTAGCAATTAAATATAGTGGTTGTTTAAATTAAACTACAAATAAAAGTATAATACAGTAAGCCTCGTTAAACCAAACCCTTATAGTCAGAAGTTATGTATAATCTGAACACAATTTAACTGAATGTATGAATGGATTAAAAGAAAGAATGTTATCATTTCACTACTATTTGTATTTCCCATTATTCTATTTATATTTCCCCTTACGCTCATAATTTTTCCCAAGATTCAGTTTCGAAGGTAGATTTGAGATTCAGATATGTAAAATAGTGGATTCGACTAAACTCTATAGTAAATGTTAAATATTTACATGTTGCAGTCAACACAATGTGTTTTCCTTTAACCAAAAAGAACAAAAACAAAAATTTGTGAAAATACTGTGTTCTCGTAGAGCCTCCTATTCTTTAGCTTAATCTGTATTTTTACTGCTTTGCTCTCAATTAGTTTGGATTAACGCAGTTACACTTTACTATTAACTCAATAAGCATCTTCAAATCTGACACCTTAGATCAGTCGGTAGCATGTCTGTCTACTGAGCTAAGGGTCCAAGATTCGATTCCCAGCATGACCGTTGGTGAAATGTGGGTTTACCCTTCTACATTGATAAATCAACGGCCGGAGAGTGGATGTTGTTCCTGTCCTAGTCTTAAGTTAGATTATAAGGCATATGAAGCTACGACAGGCCTAGCAAGCTGGTTGTGGAAAAATATATGATTTGGATAAAAAAAATACCCACTCAGGTCACAGGCGGGCAGAATACAGTAATGGTATTAAATAAACTCTTCTTACCTGCACAATGAACTAGGCTGAGTAAGACTTTCCTAGCCGAACTCTCACTTAATGACTGGTAAACACTTTGTTTAATTGAGAGTGCTTGGCTTGACAGTATTTTGTTATGTAGGACTTGCCCCGCTTTCTTCCGTTCAGTATTCATTAACGAAGATAATTCCTAAGGTTGAATGTTATATGAGGTTATTTTTTCACTTGTACGTTTAATATAGTTATGCAATATCATTTTGAATTATTTTTTTGCACTGTTCTAGATTAAATTTTTGAAAACTATACTGTTAACTTAAGGAATTTTAATTTTAGGGAATGTGTTTATATTTTTTTAATTGTTTTTATTTATTTATTTTTACCTAAGTAGTTAGCAAAACACAACTGTGATCTATCTTTACTTTTAGAGGTGTGCAAAGCTTTGAAAGGTGAACGGTCAATGTCTACTCAATTCGACATCAACCATATCCTTCAAATATTTAAAATAATTTTGAGAAAAGTAATTTTTCTTTAGCACTTTTAAGTTAATGTTTTTATTTTTATTTATTTTTTTACATTTACAAAAGTTACATAAGCTTGTACCTAGAGTGGAGTGGTGTTCTATGTAATAATGCACCTCGACCGGTCACAAACTTCCACTCATTTTGTTAAATAAGACAACCATAAACAAAGTAATGCATTATTTTCTTACCCCCCCCTTTTTTTTACATGCCACCCAATGTAACACCAACTTGACATTAGAACTACATTCTTTATCAAGAGCACTATGAGGTTTGTGGATGATCGTACAAAATCTAACAAATTGAACACTATTTCCTTTCTGTCTTCCCTAAACTAAAATGTGCTTGGACACTAAACAAGCTACTTTTGATTTTCATTTCAAAATCTTTGCTCTAACAAGTTTTATTTATAATGAGAAATAAAGTTGACTATTCCAGAATTTTATTTGCACTTTTTTTTAGTTTTTCTTTGAATTTGAATAAGTGCTCTTTATAAAACTTCTTAATTTGATAATTTAGTTAAGTAAAAAATACTTGTAATCATTAGTTTTCCCATATACTTGAGTATTAGAAAAGTTTGTTAATATCTGGCACATTATAGTAGACCTACACTATGAACAAATTATTATGTTAAATAAATAAATATATGAAGTCCCCAAATAGTTAAAACACAAACACATTATCAAGTGGTAAGCAGACATGTAAGACTGATGTCTTAAGGTGTTATGCAAGGTAACACGAGTTAGGCTTGTATTTTTGTAGTTTCTATAACAGAAATTATTTTAGATTAAAATAGCCAAAGCTATTATCTATGTTTTTAATGAGGATTACTCCATCTAGATATTATATTCTGAAAATTGAAAAATGACACCTAGACACGGGAATCGAACTTGGCGTCATTTTTCAATTTTAAGAATAAAATTATTTTGCTTAAAATAAATAAAAAATTTCTTCCGTTTGGTTTTAATTTCCTACATGTATTATCTCAACATTTCTTGAGAAGTTATCAAGAGCATCGCAAAATTTAAAAATAAACTCTTTAAATTGAGAAAAAACACTCTCATTGAATGTAACTTTGCTCATGACAAATATTCAAGAACTATTTAGTTTAATATGTGTAGGAAATCAAACTAAACATATCTACTAGGGCAATATTTATTTACTGTGTTCAAAAATATTGTTTTTACAAAAACTGCAAAAATATTGCCCTTAAGCTGAGGATGTGAGGAAAGGGTATCAACAGTTTTTAATGCAAAAATATTTTTTGGTCAAAATAAATCAAATATTGCTTCAGTAAAAACATAATGAGTTTAATTTTCTTCACATTATAATATCGACAGTTCTTGAATATCTGTCAAGGTTGTCCTGGAATTTAATGACAACGTTTTCACTTCATTAAAAAAAGTTTCTCGTCTAATGCCGCTATGTTCATGACAAATAATTCCAACAACTCTTGATATAACCATGTGAAGAAAATTAAACGTTGTGTTTTTATTGAATCTTATTTTGGCCAGAAAAATGTTTTGTTATAAAAAATACCAAATCAGTGGCCTTNTACACCCCCAAATTAACTCGCCTTCCCTTCCAGCTCAACTTAAGGCCTCAGTCACTTCAGATGATGACTTTAGTTTTGTTTGTTTTAAGCTCAAGTGTTGTATTATAATAACCAAATTACTGTAAATAATTTGTTATGTGTATATTTTTTTCAATACCTATGTTGTTTTATTTGATCAAGAACTGTAAAAGATGAAGTATAACAAAAATAAACACTTATATTACTAGTACCTAATTATATGGGAGACACAAACCCTAAAACTTTATTCTGAACATCTTAAAAATTGAAATTTACTATTTTATATTTGTAACATAATATAAATAAAAACTAAATTACTCTCAACAGATATATATATTTTTAAACATTAACAATTAAACATTAACCATTAACATATAAGATTTAATAAACAAACAAATTTGATTATATATTAGCTAAGCTACTGTATATAGAAAGGTATTTTCATAACAAGGAAGTTACCATTTTCTAATACATTTCCCATCAAATGACACATTTTACACAAGAAACCATCTTCTTAGGAAACCAGGAGTAAAATGGTTAAGCACAAGAATATGAAATGAGTAAGATAAACAAGAGTAAACAACATTTTAAGATCGGCCAAATGACACTATTTTCACGTTGAATTGTTTGTAATTCAAAATCTCCCTTGCGAGTTAAAAAACAAACTCATTTGACTTCATCAAACTAAATCAGGGTAAACAAGAGAGTATTTATCACCCTTGTCTATAAAAAAGAAGCATTTGAAAATAGTGTAGAAATAACATAAGTAATATGGATAGGGATGGAATCCTCGAATCCTTAAAGGATACTCAAGATTCGAGGATTCGAAAACATTTCATATTCAAGATTCAAATAGTTTTTTCTTTTCAATTTTCCAAGTGAAATTTGTTTGGAGCTCTAATACTGCTCTTTGGTTGTACAAAACTAACATAATCATAGTGGGATCTCAACAACAAAGCAGCAGACCAGTAATTTAACTTTTAACTGAATGTATTAATGTTATTATTAACAGGTCACAGGAAAGAATGTTAACATTTGGTTAATATTTGTATTTTCTATTCTTCTATTGTATTTATATTTGCTCTTGTACATAATTTTTTCCAAGATTCATATTTGAGACACAAAGGTAAATTGGAGATTCAGTTTCGTAATATATAGTAGAATTCATGTTAAGCATATTTTTGTGTTACCTTGTAAACTGTCCATTCTGTAGGCTGTTAGGAAATAGAATTTATTCGAAACAATAGGCACTTTGAATGCAATCTTTAAATTCCTCAAGTTTGATTATGGTCTTTTAACCCTTATAGTGCCACGAGCCGATCTGATCTGCTCCGCCTACTATCACTAAAAGTGCTAGTTCTCATTTTATCTGATAGATAGTGTAGTAGTGTCATATTTCACTGTATAGAGAACATTTCCTTATATTACTTTATAAGGTTGGCAACAAAAATCAACCGTAAATAGTTGTTAATGAAACTGGGAGTTTTACCGTGTTCTAATATTTCTAAAAATATATGTTTTTTCAAACATGTATTTTAAGAAATATTAGAATGTTCAAATTACATTTGTAATGTCATATCTAATCAAATAGGCGATTTAATTCCCCAGACACAATTTTTAGTTGTAACAACAAATATTTTTCAACTATATGGTTATTTATAAAATTGGTTTAATAGTCTCTAAATCATTTTTTCCCAAAATAGAATATATAAAAAACCACGCCAGAATGTGACATCAGATTCGGTTTGTTCTGCCTATCTAAATTACAAGTTATCAATGGAATGAAATGGGCTCTCAAGCTCAAAGTTAAAGAGTTATTTAAACTTAGTCTGAAACATGGGTTGATAGGCTATCTATTTCCAAGAATGTCATAAAATGTAAAATTAACAAAATTAATTTACAAGTTGTTTTTTTCAGTTATAGATTGAAACCAAACAAGTTTAAGACATCTATGTGAATCTCAATTAAACAAAAAGTCAAAGTCCAAAGTAGGTGATGAGTCATCTTTATTTGTCCGATTCTTGAAGAATTTGTTGGATTGTTTTCTTTTTGAATGTGTGTTTTTAGGAGTGTTTCCTTCATTTTCTTTTGACACATTCTTGAAAACCCTCTCATGTGGCATCTTGTTCATCGAGTGTGTGATAGGTTTAGCAAACACTGATGAGTTAGCCATGTCTTCATCGCGATTCTGGAGAAAGAAAAAAAGTGTTATACTGCCATTAAATTGTTCACAAATACTGTTGTATACGTCTAATATTCTAATGAAAGCAGGTTTTTTATAAGGCCTTAAATATTTACATCAATACTTTACTTGCTTTTTAAAATGTGCAATCATGGTCTTTAAACAAATAAAAGTTATTTGAAAATAAAATTATTCTTCCTTAAGTAAGTTCTTGCTATATTTATTATTATCATCATCATTAGCTATAGACACATATAAAAACTAAAATTTGTGTTATCTATTTAATTCAAGTGGTGCCATCTATACAGTGAAGTCACAACAACAACAAAATAATCAACCCTGCAGTCCTACCAAGATCATCTAAATATTCTCTCAGCCTGAAGAAGCTGTCTGTGTCAGTGAATGCTTGTTTTCAAAAATGTGTGTGTGTTTTATCAAAACTTCTAATCCAGTAGCACTGAGGTAAGTGTGCTTGACTATCCCTACTAAACTAAGCCAGGCCTTCTTAAACTGTGGATCATGACCCCATATAGGGTTGCGTACCTTAATGTGGAAGCCGTGAAAAATATGGTAACAGTAAAATGTTTCTGAACGAGCAACAACCAAAAATTAATTTAAAATCAAGCGAGTAATGAATTCGAGGTGTTTGTGACATCGCCTCGCCTGTTTTGCATCGTGCGACTTCACTGCAGCCTTGGTTCTGAGCGCACAACAAATTATAATGTAATTATTTTAAAAGATAAAATTGAAAGTTTTACTAAAGAAGTTAACATAACGAAGAATAGGCTGGAAAATGGTTCTTTAGAAATGTTTACAGCTACAGATGATTTTATAATTGAAAATAAACCTTCCCAAAGATTAATTGTAAGAGTTAAAATAAATGGTCATTTGAAGTGCCTGGAGACGCAGATTCATAAATAATTCCCTTCAAAGTTTGATTATAAAAAGCTAAGTTGGTTCTTAAACCAAACTCAATTGAAATCAAAAACGTCATTCATCTGCCATTAAAAGTTAAAAAAGTATTTGCAGCGTTATCATGCGACACAGGTTTAAAACTTGGGTTTCCTAAAAAGTAGTTAAATAAATTTTAGCTTAAGATTAGGACCAAATTTCTAACAATTTCTGAAATGGCCCTAAACATACTTCTGCCATTTTGCACTGCGTATTTATGTAAAACGACATTCTCAGTATTGACGATTATAAAATCAACATATTGATCAACTCGGAAAAACGTTGAAGATGCTCTACGTCCTACAGTATTAAATATTCAGCCAAGATTTAATTCATCCATCTCATTATTATTCAGATTTATTTTTGTCTTTAATAAATGGTAAAATAATATGTATACCAAAGAATTGTTTTTAAAAAAATGTTATGATTTATTATCAGTAAATGTTTAATTTCTGTACCTATTTTATATACCTATATACTCGGGGTCACGTAAAAATATCTAGGGAAAAAGGGGTTGCGAGTGGAAGGTGTTTAAGAAGCCCTGATCTAAACCATTATTTAACCTAGCGCTTTGTTCCAAATAGCTTTAACGGTCTTAAATTTAAAATAATTGCCTCGTGTCACAAAATTACTCTTTTAAAAGCCAGACAAAAACACATATTTTACTTTTTTTAACAATGATCTTTGGTTGAGGGAAATATATTACCTAAAATGGAAACTTTGATTGGTTATAGGAATATCTAAAATAAAATTGTAATAGTGTAGTTGGTACTCTTGTCTGGAAATTTCAAGCAAAAAATAAAATGGGGCAAAAAACTATTGATTCTGTAAAAGTTTGTAAAACCATGTCTCTCAATATTTTGGTGTCTCCAGTTACTACAGGGTGTCTCATAAGTCTTCATACATAGGGAATAACGACTTTACTCAGTTGTGTTACAGAAGGATCAACATGTTTACACCAGTTTTGCCGAACATTTTGCAAAATGTCTGGCGCCACATTAGCACAGCCGTCAATGATGAGAGCCTTTCAATGAAGCATATTCCCGATTCTCTCCTAGTAGACGGTGGCCTTAAAATGTCCCTACAGGTAAAAATCAAGGGCATAAGGTCTGAAGACTGGGGCGGCCATTCCACAGGAGGCTTTCGGGGCACCCTGTACACACCATAACTGACGGCTATAAAATGTTATTATATCTACTTTCACAAACCAGTCTACATATGTCGAGCCATATGACATGCAGTTATGACTTTGGACAGCTAATATAAACAACTATAAAATAGGTTTTTACTTTGTATTTTATAAAAGGTGATCTAAATGTCCATTGACAAGAAAGTCAAGGTATATTATCTGAATGAGTTCAAGCCGTCTTAATGTAGGTACTTGCTAGCCCTTTGTTAAAATGTCTACTTTTGATCAAAATTTTGCAAGTAATATTTGTAACTTTAACATATAACAACAGGCTACTTGTACCTTCTTGATGGGGTAGCTACCATCCTTCTCATTGAATTTGGTTTTGTTGAATCGTTTCCGATTACGAGGCTGAAAGGAAAAATGTATCAAAACATAATCTAAATAAATCTCTAGGATACATTTTTTAAACTTTTTGAGACACATATTAATGGGTGTGAAGTGTTGAAAAAACTCGATTAAACTTCAAAAATAAATTTCAAATTCAACTCCAATAAAAATTCATGTTCACTTTGAATTGAAAAGGTTGACTTTCAAACCCTTAGTAAATATTATTATAAATCCTGTTGTTGTCCTTTAAATTATTAAATCCTTTTACATGTTCCTATCTAAGTGTCCTATCATTCTTAATCGATTTCCTTTTTTTTCTCTCTTTTGAAGTTTTTATTTTCTAGTTTAATTTTTCCAGAAAATGTTTCAACAAGCTTTGAGGAAACTCTAAGAGAAATGGATAAAGGTTTATATTCCATCTCCCCCTGTACTCCTTGACCAAATGTTGCCAAACATCACCACTCAAGAAAGAGGTAATAATTAGGGATGGGACACTTGGATCCATAAGTATATTCAAAGATTAGAGAAAATATTATATTCAAGATTTTTTTAGAGCTAAAATACTCCTTATTGGTGTTCATCACCATTACAATTAAAAAAAAAAAACTTAACTGTCATACCTTAAGCTATTAATTTAACAATTAATCATGGGATCACAATTAGATAACTGTAAATGTGAAGAAACTAGTGTGTGGTCAGGATTCATGTAATGTAACGTAACGACTTGAGCAAAACACAGAAAATGGACTTTGACGGTTTGAAAACAAATTGTTCGCTAAAATGAACCCAATCATTTTGGGCTGATTAGGTTGCAAGTACTTGCAATGGAAGCTTTATCAGATAGGCCTATGTGAAATAAAGTGTTAAGAAGAGGCTGCGACATTTTAGAGTTGGTGAGACATTGATAAACTATACAGAAAAAATTGTATGCATACCATAAACAAAAGATTGATGTACTAAACAGACCTGTTGACATTGCTATCACCATGATTGGCTAGTTAGAATGTGTGATACCTTTGATTAACGTGAAATTTTTCCCCTAGACAACCCCTTAGTTAAGTTAACTGCAAAGTGATGGCTTCCATTTAGAACACATGGAAAACCTCTACGTTAAATTACGTGAACATTATGTGAATATTAAGGTGAGCATGAATCTGGCATAACTGAATGTATGAATGTTATAATGAATTAAAATTGACAAAGCAATTGTTTACAATTAGTAACTATTTCTATTGTATTCCTATTTAGTCTATTGTTAATAATTTTTTCCAAAATTTGTATTCAAATTAGAAATTCTGGATTCAGAGGTAAAATGAAGATTTAAATTTCTTAAAAAAGTGAATTCGACTCATTTCAAATAATAATAATACAATCAAAGATTTATTGCTGACAGGGAGTAAAGATGGATAGAAAACCAAACAAGGACCAGAAAGTACCCGCAAAATTGTTCAACCAGTGTTACATATCATCATCAATTGTTTTCAACCTGTGGCCGAGTAAGTTTAATAAAATGCCTCTTCCTCTATCCTTACATCATTCTTCCTCCACCAGCCCATCTCTTTCTTTGTCTCCCTTATGGTCTTTTTCCTACATAAATCATCTCCATAATCCTCTTTGGTATTCTTTCATTTTTCATCCTCATTACATGCCCATACCATCTCAATCTTGCTTCCTCTACAATCTCATGTACTCCAACATCCTCATTACATGACCATACCATCTCAATCTTGCTTCCTCTACAATCTCATGTACTCCAACATCCTCATTACATGACCATACCATCTCAATCTTGCTTCCTCTACAATCTCATGTACTCCCTGTAACCCCCACTCTTTCTCGGATATCTTCACTCCTAATTTTGTTTCTCCTCGTGAGAGCTAACATACTCCTCACAAACATCATTTCAATGCCTCCACTTTCTTAATCACTCTTACATTCAATGTCCATGTTTCTGTTTCATATGTGACTATCAGTACTAAATTAATATTATAAGGAACGTACTTTGGTAAAATGGCCATTAATTGATTAGTACGCTTCTTTAGTCAATTAAACAATATAAATTATGAATGCAACAAGGAATTGGTTTATTAAAAGATTGTTAGATTGTTAGATTAAGAAATCGAATCAATTTAGTCAACTAACCAATATAAATTAAGAATATAACAAGGAATTAATTTATTCAAAGAGAGATTGTTATATCAAGAAATTAAATCAATTGCACAGACATAATTACATTCCTAAAAATCACCTCAGAAAATGTTAAAGGGCAAAAGCTTGCATTCATGAATAGGTAAAACTGTGGATTTATGCGAGATATATTAAGCAGTTACAGATTATTGTAAAGAATTAACTGAAAAACTATAATAAGTGTAAGTTGTTGAATAAACCAATTCCTGTTACATTCATAATTTATATTGTTTACTTGACTAAAAAAGTGTACCAACCAATGAATTGCCATTTTACCAAAGTATGTTCCTTTTAATGTTGATTTCATATTTCTCATTACTACATTTACAATGAATATAACAGAGTACTAGGCTCATCCTGGTCAACACTTCCTTACCCTTCAAGGGCACTTCTCATCCCCACGGCAGGTCTCTTTACACACAACTCCACCTATTGTCCTCTTCCTATTATCTCATCTCTACTCCCACCCTTCGCCTCAATCACGCTCCCAAGATATTTTACACTATGTACCATACCTTTCTCAGCGTTACTTCACATATAATATTTCTCTATAAGGAAAAGCTCTTTTCGCTTTATGAGGCAGTTCTATTATATTTGGAAGAAGGTACAGGAAAGGTGGATAGAAACATGTAAAAGGACGAACACAATATGGCTTTTAGAATAAAAAGAAGAACTCAGTTCACACTTTACATTGCTGTCACTAGACAAAGAGGTAATGGTTGGCTCTTAAAGAAAATCGATCATCACCGCCCAATCCCATTACCTAGGTTTCATTCATTGTTTTTCCTTTATGTTATACCATTTATATCATCATACATTACTATTCTTTACAATTTTCCATTTTCTCCCGTTTTTTTTTTTTGTTTCCTCTGTTAGAAAGTTGCGTTGCGCATTTCACACTCCTCCCTGATGAGTTCCGATTGAATTAAACCTAGGTCGGTGGTTCGGGCTGTGACGATCGATTTCCTTTAAGAGGCAACCATTACCTCTTTGTGAAATGGCAGCAATGTAAAGTGTGAACTGTGTTCTTCTTTATACTTATATATGGTGTTAACATAAATTTATTTTTTAACTCACCCTGAGAGTTGAAATGTCAATTGAAGCATCAGAATTTTCATTCTCAGAAATGTCAAAGACCACTTTTTTCTTTGAATGATCATTTCCAATGTTGAGAGATTCCAAGGGGGATTTTAAAATACTTCGTGAAGACAAGTCATCAAATTGCACTGGGGACTAATACATTTGAAACAAACAAAATTACAATGGCATTTAACATCGAAAATAAAAACAAACAATTCAGTTTCTAAAATACCATGATGTTATGGAAAACCTGTTAGCTATCACCAAGGACAAGCCCTTTAAATTTTATAATCCTTCTTAGAGCCAGTCTTACGACTACCGACTAGATATTGCTATCGGTGGGTTAAAGTTAGCCATCAGATAAAAGTTATCAGCCACTTAAATATTTTATGCATATTATGAATTGAGTTTATTTGTCGGATAGCTATCTGTAGGATAAATATATTTGTATGCAAAAAATGCGAGCTTGTTACTGTTTTTACTGGTGCACGCAAGTGTATAAACCTTGCTGATTCCGCTACAACTTGGCTAGTGGCTGTGAAGCTCAACATTTGTTAAATAATGGCGGTTAAATGAGTGCGCGGAAACAGATGGTGTCACGTGGGCGCAGAAGTTAGATTGTCTTGCAAGTACTTATATTGGTGACTTCCAAAATCTGGTCAATAGTTTGGTACAACATTTACAAAATTTCATTTATTGTGTCTACATTTAAATAATTTGTTCTTATATAACTATAACTTTACAAAGAGCTTGTCAGTTTTGATAAAAGTGTGAATTAAGAGTTCTAACTTTATATATAGTTAGAGCGTAGGCTTGTGCCTACTAAACAGGTGGACCAAGATTTTAACCTAAAAAGGTATTGTGATAGGTGAAACCTCATGAAAAACAACGTGTTATAATGGCAACGCCAATTTTAACCTTCAGATAAAAGTTAACAGGTACTTATGTAAATTTCCTGATAAAAATGTGATGGATAAATACATTTTATCTGGCTGATAAATTCTATCTGGAGGTCATAAGACACAGTTTTAGTGTATCGACTAGATAAAAATATTTATCGGCCAGATTAATATCTATTCAGGAATCATAAGACATGCCCTTAGATATATTTGGCATTTAAGAGTTTTAAAAAAAATCATATTCAAGATTTGAAAAATAAGATCCAATATTTGAATCATTTTGTATATCCATTATGATTCTTAATAGTGGTTAAGACCAACACCTTTACAGGACCAACCCAACAGCCACATCCCAGACTAATAGTTTAACAAAATGGGGATGGAAACCCACACCGAATCTGATAATTACCCTGATTTCTTTCCCCTTGTTGATTTTCAAAGCAGATTCAATAGGAGATGAACCATGGTTTATGATTGGTGTACTGCTAGCTATTGGTTTGGCTACACCAATAAGAGCGTTTTCTTCCATTCTGTTTATCTTTTTCGTCAAATGGTTTAGTTCCTCCTTCATTTTCTTATTGAGTTCTTCCTGATGTTTCTGCAAATATAAATAAAGGTTCCATAATTAGGTCTTAAAAACACTTGGCAATACCTTCTCTACAGTTCAATTTCAATAGGAAAAGTCTTAAGATTACAAAGATATATTTTGAGTTCAAAATTGATAGCATTTTACTATATTATTAGAATATCCTTTGAATTGAAAAACTACACTTGAACACAGGAATCGAACCCTGGACCTTTGGCTCAGTATGCCAATGCTCTGACCACTGAAATATCCAGGAGTCGTGTCGTACCCAGGACCATTCTTCAATAATTTTTTTAGGCAAAATCTGTGGTGCACGTGCGGAAATCATCAGCTACATATGAGAGATCAATTAATATTGCCACCCCTCACCTCCCACTTTGATGGCCACATGGTCTAAGGCACTAGTCTCGCCATAGACTATACTGTCGAAGCTGGGAAGATCAGGGTTCGGTCCCGGTCGGCTTTTCTGAGGATGATTTTTTCTAAATGGTTTTCCACTCTCCCTCCATGTCGATGCGGGTACATTTCCACTAAATTCAACCTTCTTAATTTCTAAAACATTAGTGTAAATAGTACATAGGCATATAATCCAAACGAGTAGAAAGACATGGTGCTATAGAAACGCCACCTTCAACTTAATAGGGCTTATGCTGTTAATAGTAACTAGGCTACAATACCAACTGCACAAATGTGCATTTTATGGTTATTTAATCCATCATTATATTTTAGTTATTGATTTTATCTATCAAAAGTGACAGCTGCAAATCATATGGCTTGGAATATGAATACATGAAAAAAGATTTAACAACTTTTTCTAGCTGTCAGATATAGTATGAAAACTTGGGTTCAAATACCTTTCTTACCTAAAGTTTTCTAATGGGAGGAAAATTTGCCTTTTGAGACTAAAAGACTGCGAAGTTTTAAAGTTCTATGACAGTGTTCCGAGGTGCCACAAGATCATTGAAATATTAACCTTTAAGTAAATTAACTATAGTTTTTACTTCAACTACTTTAAATAATATTTTTTGTGCTGGGTGTTTGGGGTTCAATCCTCGGTCCCGGCACAGATTTATTTGATTGCCAAACCCTTCTTTCACCTCTAACGTGTAGTAATCACATCTTGTGAATGTGTGGAATGCCAGGCCTCCACTGTGGTTCGGATCCCACGTTAAACTGTAGGTCCTCCACTTCATCTCACAATCACCCTACCATTACACATTAGCGTAAGTGTGTATAACCCAAGCAGGTAGTAAGACGCGGTGGTGATAATAATAATAATAATAATAATAACTTTGGCAGATATATAAACATATTTTTCATTTAAAACTTTAAAAGTGCACCAAGAAGAAACTTGAGTACAATATGTTTTGTTAATATATCACATGTTTGTGTTTTTTTTAGTAGAATTTCAATTAATACAACCATCCTATCCAAAACCGATATAAAATAGTATATACTAGGTGATATAATGTGTTATAAAGCAACATGCATTAATTAGAATATGAAAGATGTCAATAGCCTTCTTTGTTAAAAAATTAAATTGTTACCTCACTTTTACATTAAATTTAGGGATCTGTGAGAACCATTTTTTCAACTCAAGACGATATTGAGGCAAGAATATAAAAAAGTAGTGAGACACGAGAACGAGACGAGAAAATGTCCTTTGAAAGTAAAAAAATGTAACTTATGTTTATTAAAGTAAATATAGAGTTTATATAGTTCCTTTTTGAAATGAGCTGGCATTTGATTTAGATTCTTATATATAGTTCATTCAAACACTTGAGATATAACTCAACCACATTTTAAATGCAATTAATAAAATAGTCGTAGGTAGTTACAATGAACGCCATTTATAATTTAATTCCTTAGTGTAAAATCTTATATTGTCAAACTTTGGTATTGAAAAACAATATTTATAACCAAAACATTTCTTAATAAAGGCTGTTTTTGGGGGTCAGAATGCGTCCTATTTTTAGGTTATTACCGTATTATTGGAAATAATAAATTCCCGGTTTGATTTTTAATTTTTTCGGGGCGATTATTTGCTGTTTTTTTATTCCTCGTGTTTTTGAAATTCATTTTGTAACTTTCCAGACGAGATTGAGATTTTTTTTCTTGAATTTTTGAGATATTTTCAAGTCTTGCATGTCCCTAATTAATATGTTTCTTAGTTTCAAATTTTGACATATAAGATTCTATTTTGGCTTTTAAAAACACATCTCATGCAGAGGACCCATACCCAGCTAATCACAATTCAGTGTCTAGACTCACAATTCTTTCAACAACTTGCCTGTACCATGAGAGACGAGTAAAGTCTCCTGGTGGAAGGTTTACATTAGCTTGTGCTGTATTTGTCATAAACAGTTTTAGTTCTTCATCACTAATATGCAAGGGTCGATCAGAAAAAAAGAAAGTTATACATCCTATTAATTGTGTTGAAGTTGAAAGCTGACTGGCTGTCCTCCATGCTATAGGACTCTCCCTAGTGACCAAGGCTGTGTCAATAGAATGTTATGCATGGTAAGAGGTGCAGTTCAAAATAGTGACTCACTTATAATACTGGATTCTTGTCCAAGTGCGTGAAGTGAGATATTTTTTGTGAGCAAAGAATGTTACCTCAGCCAAGACTCATTCTCAAATTGTTGAAGTGTATGGCAGTGGAGTGATGACAATCAATAAGTTGACAAATGGTGTTGTGCCTTTAAATACGGCAGGGAAAATGTAACCAACGACAACTATTCAGGTCAAAGAAGACTATTAAGCTCCTTAACAGCTGAGGTCAATGTTGTATGTGTTGAGGAACTCATTCAAGTGGAGGGAAAATAATTTTGCGGCGTATTGCGACTGACCTTGGGTTATCCTATGGCGTTCTGCAGCGCATCGTAGTGGATGGATTGGAATATTAAAAAGACTGTGCAAGATGGGTGGCACGCGCGTTGACAGAAAACTACAAAGCCAAACGAAGGAGGTCGTATTTAAGTTTAATGCAGCACTGTGCATCAGAGGGACCTAGTTTTCTGAATAAAATGGTGACTGGTGATGATTCACCAAGGAAGAAGAAATTTAAAATGATACCTCTGCTGGGTGCAATTCAACACGAGACCAGTTTTCCAAAGTGAGTCGTCATTTTGAACCGCCCCTACGCATCTCTTGCTGCGCATATCATTATAATGACAAAACCCAAAGCACTAGATCCCTCTTGTAAGTAGGTTAGCCACCTTTGAACTTTCTGCTATATTGTGATGTTAAATAATAAAACAAGTAAGCTTTTATTCTGACCAACCCTAATACTTGATCATTTAAGGTTCTGTTAATTTGATGGCATATCAAGTGATCACATTAATATAGTCTTCAGCTTTGAAGTTTATAGCCGGAATAACAAATTTTACTATTCCTCCTTTGTATTCCGTCTTCGATTTAGGTAGTTAACGTAGGCCTAGCTCTCTCGCGCTTCCATTTGTCACCCATCAAGTACACCAGAAGGTACTGCAAAGTAGGCATTTCTTTGAATGTCTGTATCAATTACATTTAAAGGTGATCTGGAATGAACCGGGAATATGGCTAAGGTCACACGAACGATTTTTCCCGCTGAATTCAAGCTGTTTTTGTCGCGTGAAAAATGGAAACCAAGTGTTTAAATGGTGGTATGCTAGACAAGCGATAAATATTGCACGACCGAGGTAAATCAGATTTGGCTTCAAGGTTGTGTCACGTCAGAATGCGCCGGGATCCATTTTCCAAGCGACATATCCCACCTCTCTACCTGCCACACATGTGACAAAAACAGAGGGACGCTCCTCCACCGGGGTTGTGTCTCCACGTTCCTCCAATTGTCATTCAAATGTAACTCAAAGCCACATTTACATGTGCTGTGATAAATGTTATATTTTTATTGTTAGTGAAGCAATTATTATATGCGTTGAAACGTTCCCGTCGATGGACTATAATCAATGATGTTACAGCCACTGACCCCCTTATCACTCTGCAATTTTTTTATTTATTTCTTATGAAAAAATAAAATTGTACGTTTGGGATTTGGCTGCAGTTTACTTTAAACAACATTGAATGATCAATATCCAACTTACCAGAGATAAAATGATAAAATGTACATTTCCTCTCATTCCCTCAGCTTCTTTTTATTTTGTCTTGTTCAATAAACTTGGAAAAATATAATTTTACTTTCAATGGGTTCAGCTACAAACAAATTTTATTTTTTGTTAATTTTTCAGAAAAATATTTTTTGCGAAAATTGGCTCTTGATTTTCATAATTAGCTCAGAATTAAGTTCAGATGCTCTAAAACCCCCTCCCTCAAGGTTATATTCATGAAATTTTCTCTCAAGGAGGGGCAAATGGGACTCCAATACGCTCCCCATATGGAAAATCAACATGGACACCCTTGGTCACAACCACACACACCACCACGTAGCTTGGAGTGACAAATCATTTTCCTGGTATAATTAAAAAGAATGTTTTCCCAACTGAAATGCAGACAACAATAAAGAGAAATCATGGGCGGCGAGCTGTTTAAGTCTCACTATGTAGCCTCTCTTTTATGAATTTTGCAGCTGCAACTATTCTGCTTTTATCACTCCGTCTAGCATCCTCCTATACGACTTTTGTAGCTGAGGTCCGAGCGGGAAAAATCGTTCATGTTTCCTTAGCCAAAGTGCTTTGAGCCATGAATACATGATTTCAGCTTTATGTGGAACCAAACATGTGAATATACAGTAGTGACCCTATATCCGCGGGTAATATGTTCCTAGAACTACCACAGTTACGCGAAACTGCGGATAGTACCCAACTATTATATAACATGATATTCATGTAACATACATAAATACAGTAAAGTTTAATTCATAAATTATTGACAGCAAGACATTATCAACATGAAATAAAGGTTATGTGGTATAGAGCACTAGGCTAAATCATGGTTTGAATTAGGAGGGATAGCCAGCACACTTACCTAGGTGATACTGGAGTAGAAATTGTTTAGATATAACACTAAAAAACACAAACACATTGTTAAGGACAAGCTTTCACTGTCACAGACAGCTTCATCAGGTCAGGAGAGTAGACTGATGCTTTTGGTTGAACTGTAAGGTTGACTGTCCACAGATGACCGTTTTTCAGTTATGACATCACTGTATAGATAGCAGCACTATGAATAATGTTATATTGAATCTAATAATAAGTGTGCTTGTAGGAAGGAGAGGAATTATCTAAGGTTGAGGTTGGGGGCTTGTCTGGATTTGATGATATATTGATGGGCCAGTTCCCATATCCTTAATTGTGAAGGGTTGCCTATTGCTTTGTTCAGGGATTTGACCACCTTGGTTGTGTAACAGTTATTAAAGTCACAACTATAGGTTTCGGCATATGCTGCTACAGGCTTCTCTTTATTTCTCATTTTTGTGTCATGTCGATGACCATTCATTCTCCTTATTAGTGTTCTGTTGTGAGACCAATGTACTGTGCTTGGTAATGGTTGCATTCAAGTTGGTAGATGAGGTTTTCAGAATCACAAGTATGGTGGCCTTTTATAGGATAATTTATTTTAGTTATGTTGCTGGAGAATGAATTTGTTGGTTTATGTATTGTGCAGGTTTTGCAGGGGGTGCGGTTGCAGGGAAAGGAACCTGATATTTGTTTGGGTTCGGGTTGAATAGTGGGGTCCGGCAAAACCCAAACTGCCGCTATTAGAGATTTGAATTAAAAAGATTACTTTTTCATTCCGCCCTGGTGTTTATACGTAAGAAAATTGTGGTATATTCAATATAGCTAGAAACGTTACTAGATCTACTTTTACGCATTCATACATCAAGTCATGTGATCTAAAGCTGTTACTTTTTATAAATAATATCATTAACTATGAAATAAGACTAATAATATAGTAACATATTATAATCAATGTTAGTGGCAAAAAAATAGGACTGTATTTTCTTAAAAAGGGTTTTTCCTGTGAAAATTAGACTATAGCCTATATCATATTAGATACAAAATTATATAGCTGAAATATTAAATTTATATTTAAAACAAGTTATAAATACTTTTATTATGACCACTTAATGATTTAGCACAACTGAAGCATTAAAAAATTAAAATGTACACACTTTAGTCTTTAGCATCTTGTATGTTTCGATTATAGCATATCTAATAATATAGGGTCATAGTATGATCTGTCAAGGAATGACTGCTCCTTTTTAGGATAAACTGAGTGTACTTACCTTTTCCAAAGTTAAATCTTTGTGATTCTTTCCCAATTCTGCAATCTTTTCGGTAAGTGCTCTAACTTCTTTCTCATTGGATGCTAAATTTGATTGAACAGAGCTTATCTCCTTGTCTTTAAGCACTAATTGACTTCTTAATTCTTTGTCTTCAATAGTCATCATCCTCATTATGTCCTGAAAAATAGTTTTAATCAATTAATAACAAGATACAGTGACAAATACAAAGGACACCAGAATACCACTATTTCATTAGTAGAAAATTCCCTGTGTTTTTCAAGGTTTAAAGAAGGAATTATAGTAAAAATCCGAAGATCAAGGAATCTCATTACTTCAGTAAAGCTGGTCTACAAATATGCCAAATTATCAGGCTATATCAGTGTAATAGGGTAAAAATTAATAGAATAACTTTCAAAACAGTCATGTTTAATATGTAGTGTAATAATATGTGAAATGACAAAAACAATATTGTATCAACACTTTGACCATAGGTTTAGAAAACATTTTAAGCACCTTGCCACACAATTATAAGCACACTACGGACAGTCGATAATGAATGGGCGCTGAAAGAATGTGATTTGAAAGGGAATTCAATAGGTCAATATGAAAGAAGCGTCTTACTTCGATTTGGGATTTGTTGAGAGGATGAATGTGGATTGAATAATGAAGCGAATATATGAAGGTAGAGTGTGTGTGGATCAAAATGAAGGGGTAGGCCATGTAAAAGTGTTTAAGTGAGAGGAGAAGAATGGAAGAAACTAAATAAGGAAGAATGGTGGAAAAATAGAGGAAGATGGAGGCATTTTACTAAACTGACCCGGCCACAGGCTGGAAACAGTAATGGATGTAAAGAAAAATGTGATATCCTAAATGTATAAATACACCAGTAATTATTTTAGTTTTTTGTTAGAGATGGATTGAAACCTATTTTTCTAAAAACCAAATATCAAATTATCTTTCAAATCTCAAATACAAATTCAAATCTTTAAAAATATACAAATTTAGTTAAAAAGAAAGTATTTAGATTTTTTGTGTGTGTGTTCAAGACTTGTTGCCACTGACAAATGATATTTTGTTTGCCATGTATATTTAATAATAAACAACAAAGAGAAAACTCTTTTTTAATAAAGTAGTATATAAATACAATTGTCCTTTTTTTGTAAAATTTTGTAACATTGCCAACTACACAAGTTTACATAATTGCTTTTACCGATTGGTTAAAATTGTTATATAGAATCAAGGTCTTCATAATTGTATTTGAGATATGTTTCTGAGTATTTTATGAATCTCAAATCATAAAAATACCATGAGATTCAAGGGATTTTAGAAATAGAGGATTTGAGTGGTCTAGCTCAAGTTTTTTTTATTTTTATTTCCTGTGTGTTTCATTTTTCATGGCCCACCTTAGCACTGTATTCTGAATATTAAATTTGAATTCAAATCTTAGAAAAAATCATGAACATGAGGAAATAGAAATATAATGGAATAATAAAAAACAATAACTAAATGTTTTAACATTCTTTCTAATAATCCATTGATTATAAATTAAGTGTTTAAGTACTAGTATGGGGGCTGCTTGTTAAGGTAATCCTATATTTATATTAGTTCTGAGCCACCAATAAGCAATATAACCACACTCAGATAAATTTCACTTGAAAAATTGCAAGAATTTTTTGTAAGGATATGAGTCTCGAATCTGATGGTTTTTTTTAATCCTTGAATTTGAAAATTAGAGAAAAGTGATTTAGAGGAGAGTGGTAACTTTTCCATAAAATTCATGCTAAGTTCTTTATGACTGAAACACCATTACTAAGGAAAACTGGAACAAAAAGTTTGGGAGCCCCTGAGCTGTATAATAAAAATTTATTTTATACCAAATTAAATTCACTTAACAAATGATCACTAAATTCAGCCAAGATAATATTCCAGATCGGAAAAGGTTTGAGATTGAGAGTTTCGTCCCAGATCAGTAACATTTTACAGCCCACATCTAACACTTTTTCCACTTGGGACAGTCACACTATATGCAATTATTTTACTATCGTACTGCTCCAGAACAGCATACCTTATAAAAATGAATTTTCAACATTACTATTATTATTATTATTATTAGCACCGTGTTTTACTACCCGTTCAGGTTATACACACTTACGCTAATGTATAATGGTAGGGTGATTGTGAGGTGAAATGGAGGACTTACAGTCTAACGTGGGATCCGAACCACGGTGGAGGCCTGGCACTCCCCACATTCACAAGTTGTGATTAATACACGTCTTGTCAGAGGTGAAGGAAGGGTTTAATTTTCAACATTATCAAGAACAAACTATAGGCAATAAAAATAAACAAATAGGAAATACCTTAAGTTTTGCGCTGGATTCTGCTTTGCTGTCTTCTAACTCCTTTTTAGCCTTCTGGATGTACTCAGACTTCTCCTGTTGAAGCACTCGCATGTCAGATTTCAACTTATTGATTTCTTCACTCCTTGAAGAAGTTACATTTTCCAGTTCTTTTTTCAGGATCATAACTTCGTTTTCCTTTGATTCCTTTTCTTTTTTTATAATCTCTTTAAGTTCTTCAATAATAGTATCCTTTTCATTTACAATATCACCAATTTCTTTGGTACTACTCTGAAGAACGTCTTCCTTTATTTTGTTCAACTTGTCCAACTCACTGTGTAGTCTAACCTCAACATCTTTCTTTATTTTATCGACCATTAGTTGGGATTCAATCAGAGCTTGATCCTTTTCTTTGATAGCTTCTTTCCATTTCTTTTCCCACTCGTGGCTAGTTTTATCATTTTGTTCGGCCATTTCTATTTCTAGTTTCTCAAACTTGACCTTCCATTCTTCTTGTTGTGTGTGAGCATCTTCCAAATCTTTACATAATTTCATTATTTCCTCACTCTTTGCGGACAACAATTTTTCGATATTAGTTTTTTCTTCTCTTTGTACTTCTGACATTCTTGTTAGTTCAGACATCTTTTGCTCTTTCATTTCACTCTGCATCTTTAGATTGTCACACTGCAACAGAATAAATAAGTTAGGATTATGAGTTTTCATATGTTGTATAAAGCTGACCACTAATGTCGAGATCACAATCAACTAAACATAACATTCACTTAAAGTTAACTTAACTTAAGAAAACTGATGTGTGATCACGATTCACGTAACTTAACGTAACAACTTGAGCCAAACATCTTCATTCACGAGTAGGATCTGTGATTTGTACTATTTGTAAAGTGATGATCTGTGAATGTTTACAGTTTTCGATCAATATAATAAATACCTATTATAAACCTTTTTTGAAAATTTAGCGTTCCTATTTTAGTTTAAGTATTTTCTTTCAATGTGGGATCACTAGAACTTATGCTAAAGAGTAGACCTTGGTCTGAAACTAACAAATTTATTACTAAATATCCCTGTTGACATCACTCGCATAATGATTGGCTGGCTAGATCATGTGATACCCTTCAAGTAACGTTCACTCATAGTAAAAGACCTCCCAGGACATATCTTACATTAAGTTAACTGCAAGTCAAGTCAACGTTAAATTAACTGCATCGTGATTGCTTCCATTTAAACAAACGAGGAGATCCGTTATGTTATGTTACGTTACGTTACGTTAAGTTGATCGTGATCCTGGCATAAATGAGAGAATACTTTTTCTGTAATCTAAATAATATCATGCATACTTTTAACTAGATTTAAACATTTGTGAATAGTGTTAAAAATGAACTTTGTAAAATCCAGTATTTGAAAAAATAACATACTGTAGACGTTGGTTGCTTTTTTAATAATAATAATATATTGGACATAACCTAAATAAATTCTTAAATAAAGCAATGAAGTAAGTATATTTGACAAAAGGTTTAGATAGAAAACATAGTGTACATATAGAATTTGTAATCACTCATAGAAAAGTTAGCTGATGTATTTTAATTTTTGAGGTTAAAAATAAAGAAAGATGAGTTTGGTAAATAAAAACTTGGTCCATGAAATATTGGTTGTAAAAAAAACTCCTTAAACAGTGAAAGCATAAGTTTGAGAAGGATATTCCAAATTTCATCTTTGGTCAAAGCCGTAGTCTACCACCACCAGCAGTTTTACCACTCTTCTATCTTATTTTTATTTTATAAGTATTAATAATATCTATCAAAAGTGATAGCTGCAGATAAAATGACATGATGTATGAACATATGAAATTAGATATAGCGGCTTTTCTAGCTGTCAAATGAAAATGTACTAGTAAAAATTGACTGAACTGTGAGTAAGTTTACGTTTAAAAATGATGAATTACATAGCCATACTATTATTTTTTTAATTATAGTTCCATCCATATCTAAATATCATATTCTTTAAATTGAAAAATGGCAACTAGACAAGGGAATCGAACCCAGGACCTTTGATTTAGTAGTCCAATGGTCTAACCACTGAGCTATTAGGAGTCCTGTGCCCTGGTTCATTCTTCACTCGTATTTTAAGGCAAAGTCTGTGAACGTGCGGAAATCGTCGGCTACATATGAGTGAGCAATCAAGATCGCAATTTATCAGTTAACGCGGCCACCATTGATTCAGAAGGGCTTTGTGCGGCCTTAAAATATTAGTGTAAAATGACCCTGGCCACGGAATAACTCATGAAGAGCTCAGCGATTAGAGCATTAGAATAATAAGCCCAAGGTCCCGAGTTCGATTCCTGTGTCTAGGTGTAATTTTACAATTCAAAGAATCTAACCCCAAAAAATGATAAAATTTGGTACAACTATTATTATTTTCTATAAAAATAAAGAATTAACATGAACAAAACCAAAATTGAGTGAAAAATACTCATACTAGAGTGGTTAGCCTAATGTTATAGTAACTATCGTTTATGTTTCAATTAAATTAAACCTAGTCTTAAATCTCCTACTTTCACTATTCATTTGTTACACATACAAAAATCAAAAAAATTTAAGATACCTCCTCTTGTAAATTTCTAATGAGGTCATTTTTTTCAACCAGTTGCTCCTCTATCCCGATCCTTTCATCTGTCGCTTCTTTCAAATCAGATGCTACCTTTTGAATCTCATCCCATCGAGATTGTATCACTGATTTCAGATTTTCAGTTTCTGAGGTGTGGTTAGATTGTAGATTTTCCAACTCGTGACTAAAATGTATAGACAAAAAATTATATGAGTATTAATCAGGAGCATCACGAATAAAATGATAAATGCCAAATATACAGTCCAATTTTCAGACTTAGATATATATTATCAATACCTTTAAGATAATGATAATATATTAAAACTTATAAATTTTGATCGCAAAAAATGTGTTTGTTTTTTCTAAAAGAACCTTCCTATGAAAATTTGACTGTATTGATGATTACATGATAACAAGCTATTTAATGTACTCATGTGTTAGTTCAGTACACAGCTTACAAACGAACTTAATATAAAACAGTATATTCAATATGGAATATCCAATTCTATTGCCAGTTAATGTACCATCTGGCACCAGAGCAGACTGTTAGACAGCATTATACATAGCAAGCCTTAAATAACAAAGTTAATTAATATATCATGTATTTTATATTTATGTATTTTTTAGCACCGGTTGAGATCATATGCATATGTACTAGTTATGCTAACAAGTTAAGGATGAGGAAGGTGTATTTTAAATTAAGTGTACATGCATTTGAGAGGGGTAGGCAGGGGTGAAAACCATTTTGGGAAAACTACGACCGGTATTCAAACCTTGATCTCCCTGTCATCAACAGTCAAGTCTAACATGACAGTGACGACTTAGACCATGTGGCCATCGAAGCAGGTGACATATGTTACCTGAAGCAGGCTGTTTACACACACACACAGACTACTGTTTAGTGAGATCAGCCAGCTACGGCCAGCCACAGATATCGAAGTGGTATTTTGTTGTAATTATCTGCATGCTATCAGAATAGTGGTTTGTGTGTTAGTTTTATAATTGTACTAGGTTTGGTTAAACATCTAAAGTTAGAGTTAAAAACTTGAGAAATTGTTTTAGTGACAGTGAATGGGGTGGGGAAAAAAATGGTTACAGCTGATTTAGTAGTTGTGTCCCTGCTGAACAAACCCAAAAGGAAACTGAAGAAGGTTTGGACCAAACATTGGATTCTAGCATTCTAGCGGTTAAACACTCAATACATGTCACCTCCGAGTTTACCAAATGCAGTATGGGATTAGAAACACATGGGGAAGCGAACAACTGTGCGGCCTCAAATCTGTCAAACTGTTGTCGATGAATGCCACACACACACACAAACACACACTCAGGTTAAGGCAAAAATTGTCTGAAATCAGTCAATGATTTTCTAAATCAATCTGATGAACTTTGTTTTGACAAAGATAATCCGACTTTGGTCTGAAGACCCCACACACGCTCAGATATTCGATCCATTCAGACTAGAAACCGTGTGTGTCTTCGAAAACAGTATGAGCGTGTGTGGATAACTTTAGAGATTATTGGAGCAAATTTTACTGCAGAGAGATTTGCTTATCGTTCTATCACACAGCACAATGCCTCCTAGGCCAAGTTATTTGGCAGAAAGAGTCATTTTTTAAAAGAGGCAACCATTACCTTCACCACCAGTTACAGTGGTGTAAGCTGTTATTTATTTTTCTCTTTTCCTTATGAAATTAACTGTCCACATTTTGCCTCTTAAGTATAATGTATGTCAAATCTAATCGAATTTTTCCCTTCCTCTATCACAATGTACCACATCTCTGTAATGATTTTCCTTAGTCAGGATGGCCACACATGATTATAAAAAAAAGCTTCCTGTATTTCCATTATCCCGAAAATCAAAATTTCCCTGATTAAAACTCATATTGGAAATTATGAAGATGTTAAAAAAAAGTACTCCAGTTTGTTATAAAGGAATATTTATAGAAGTGCTTGAATAAGATACTATTAAGAAATTTTTCTTCCCTTGACATGAAGTTTTGAGGGGAATTCTAGCTGTCACAAGGAAATGTATGAGTATAAATGAAGATGTTCTAGTAAGAGTTGGGCTACAGGCGGTACTCGAGATAGCAGAGGAAACAAGGGTGATATAGTATGGACATGTAGTGAGGATGGAAAAGGAAAGAATACCAAGGAGAGTGATGGAGTTAAGGTTTGAAGGGAAAAGAGTGCAAGGGAGACCAAGAAAGAGATGGGGAGCAGATAAACAAGATGTATGCTAGTGAGAGGAAAAAAATTGGACGAGAGTAATTGAGGAAGAATGGTGAAAGGAGAGAAGAAGAGGGAGAATTTGACTAAACTCATCCGATCATGTGCTTCCCTGGGCAGCCAAATATACAATTTTCTTTGTACAATTATAAAAGTTCCCTGATTTTTTTGAAAGTGGTAAATTTCTTAACATATCCATGTTTGTTTGTGACCAATCAGTCGGTGTCAATGAAAGCTATATTTAGTTTTAACTTTTAATATTTTCTATTATGTGACTAAATGTGGTCAAAACAGTAAAGGAATAATAGTAAGAACTAAGAATATTATTTTAAAACCTTTTGTCTTGCAACTGAGACTTAAGCTGTGATATTTCCTGCTCCAGATCTTGTTGTGTGGCAGTGTACTGTCCGACTCTCGAAGTGAGAGCATCCTTGGCCTCTTGAAGGTCTCTCAACTGTGTCTCGAAGCTCCTGTTGCGAGAGCTGCTTTCTTCCAATCGATATTCCATGTCTTTTATTTTTGTTTCTAAAGATAATGTTGTGCTTGTAGAAATGTCTAGCTTGTCACTTAGAACCTAGAAATGTAAAAAAAAAAAGAGCTGTTTTGTTTGAGTGAAACATTGAAATTATGAATCAAAATCAAAGTTTAGCTAGCCTAATACATTATTGTATTGGACTTAACAGTACTGTGGATGTGATAGCTGTCGGGAACTATAATTGTAGCTGGGGAAGAAAGTAAGGTTGTTAATAGTAGCTATTGGTCTATTCGGTCAAATACGGTATTAATATTTAATTCAAATAATTTCCTAAGATTGATATTTGATTCAAATTAATAAACTAATAAATAATAATTTTTACCATTTTAGTCAGTTAATAGGTTATTAAATGTGGTGCTGGAAAAGACTTGAAAAGATCACAAATGAAAAAGTCCTAAGAAGTGTGGGTGAGAAGAGAACCATTTTGGACATGATTCTTTGGCGCAAAGCAAAATTGGATCAAACACATCCTTAGGAGGAACTGTCTTCTGCATGAAGCCATAGAAGGATGATTTGGGGGAAAGAAGAAAATTCTGGAAGCTGAAGGAAGAGGCAGAGGACAGGGTGAATTAGTGGTCTTAGTTCAATGACAAAAGGAACAAAACTATCCTAAGACAGAACACCAAATAATAATAGATTATTAGCTCTATTGCCCTTAATTTAATAGCATGAATCAACTGATGTTTGTTGACAGTGGATCATAATTTTATCGCTTTTGTGAAGGCCCTGTAATGGTGTAGTGATAATTTTCAATTTTCTCAAAGAAGAATCTGACAACATTTTATTTTCTTATATAGATAAGTTATTGTAATCTTTGAAAATTCCCACCTTCATTTTGCAAAGTTGTTACTATTTACTTAATAAGGTTATGTGGAATAAAGCACTAGGCTAAATCATGGTTTAAATTAGGAGGGATAGCCAGCACACTTACCTAGGTGATACTGGAGTAGAAATTGTTTAGATATAACACTAAAAAACACATAAACACATTTTTAAGGACAAGCTTTCACTGTCACAGACAGCTTCATCAGGTCAGGAGAGTAGACTGATTTTTGTGGACTGTGGAGAGTCAACCTTACAGTTCAACCAAAAGCATCAGTCTACTCTCCTGGCCTGATGAAGCTGTCTGTGACAATGAAAGCTTGTCCTTAAAAATGTGTTTATGTGTTTTTTAGTATTTACTTAATAAAAAATTCTGTATGCCTAGTTTTAGAGAGGGAATTACCGATTTGTCCAGTCACTTCATTCACTTTAGAGCAGTGTTTTTCAAATTGGACTCCGCCATAGTTATTTCAAGCTCTGTGAGGTAATTTTAAAATGTCCTTTGTTTTTCTCAATATAAAATAGCATCACTAATTTAGGCTAGACAATTATTTCGAATCTGAATAAAAGGACATTTTCCAAACAATCAGTCAGAATATGTGATGTTTTTGTTTGTTTTATACTTGTATACTTGTAAGATTTAACTGTTGTTTTAAGTTTATAATATTAGTGTTAAAAATTATAGGGCTCCAGCATGTATTTTTTCCTAGTTTAAGGGCTACTTCAGTCTAAGAAATTTGGGGACCTCTGTTTTAGAAATTAGTATAGAGGAATGACATTTAATTTTTCATAAAAGTGACTAATGTGAAGTCATGCAATTAAGGTTTAGAAAATAATGATTTTGCCTTTAATAAGATAATGTATTGTTGTTAAAAAACTCAAAAATTTCAGGGAGAAGAAAAAAGAAGAATAGGGGCTTAGATATGGATTCAAATAAGCAAATGTAGTTCTTCAATTTGCTTTTTTTTTATGTGCAAAAGCATTTAAAGATCATAGTTTAGTGTTGCAGATTCACAAATATTTCAGTTTTTT